>CM035164.1:108316684-108424402 GCA_020205615.1 Panax quinquefolius | reverse complement strand
AGAAGTTCATTGTTGTTCTATATATAATAATAATGTTTTGTATAGAATCGAATATTTCCTAATGGATTTTGTGTACTTGACTTACGTAAAAATTATTTTGCAAATTGAACAAAATAGTATAAGAAAAGGAGATGATCATTCAAAGAGTTGAATGTTTGTATTTGATGAAATACAAGTATGAATTATTTGAAAGGTTCAAAGAATTCAAAAGTGAAACTAATTTGAAAAGTATTAAGATTCTTTGATCGGATCAAGGAAGGAATACTTGTGCAATGAGTTTCGAGATCATCTCAAATGGTTTTCTCATAATGGACGCCTTCTGATACGCAATAATTGATTGATGTATCTGAAAGGAAAAATTGTACCTTGTTGGATATGGTGTGGTCCATAATGATTTTACCGACATTTCAAGATCCTCTCTGGGTCATGCCTAGAAATGGTCAGCATATCTACGAAAAGGTAACCTCAAAATCCATTTCAAGACTCCATAAAAGTTATGGACATGGAGGATTCTTAATCTTAAGTATGTTAAGATAAAGGGTTGTCCAACTTATATGAAAAAGTTTAAAAGGATAAGCTTGGGACAAGATTTGACAAGTATAGATTTGTGGGACATCTTAAAGTAAGTTTAAGGTATATATTCTATAATCACCTTAGCAAAAGTGTTTGTTGCGAAACACGCTTTCTTCTAAGATAAAGGTGTTTATCATTGAAGGACTAGTGGGAAGATAATAGAATCTTGAAGAGTTCAAGAACCACAAAATACTATAAGTCAAATAAGAGGAACACTGCAGATATAGACCTATTGTACCACAATAAATCAGAATTTGGAATAGTAATCAAGATACCTAGGAGGTATGAATTCATCATGGATGATGATGATGAGGTATGCATCATAGAAGATGATGATCTAGAGTTACATACGATGAGGTAAGAGTTCTAGTGTGTACAAAAGGGTCAGTGGGAGTGCCGTGACTTTCCTAATATTATATGTTGATATACAATGGATAAGGAATGACATACTAATGCTCCAATCAGTAAAGATAAAGTTGTCTAAACATTCCTCCATGAATGATTTGGGAAGAGTATCTTAACCCAATGTACGTATATTCATTTGATGTTAAAGTCGTTTAGCATGACAAACTCTAAGAGATGTCTCATGTTGATGAGACATGGAGTGTATCTCTCTTAATAGTCCCCACGACACCTAAAAGAGAGAGATCGCATGAGTGACAATCATGTATGCAATGAAATATACAAGACACGATGATGATCGGTCACTATATTCTCAGAGAAGTTCATTGTTGTTCTATATATAATAATAATTTTTGTATAGAATCGAATATTCCTTAATGGATTTTGTGTACTTGACTTACGTAAAAATTATTTTGCAAATTGAACAAAATAGTATAAGAAAAGGAGATGATCATTCAAAGAGTTGAATGTTTGTATTTGATGAAATACAAGTATGAATTATTTAAAAGGTTCAAAGAATTCAAAAGTGAAACTAATTTGAAAAGTATTAAGATTCTTTGATCGGATCAAGGAAGGAATACTTGTGCAATGAGTTTCCAGATCATCTCAAATGGTTTTCTCATAATGGACGCATTCTGATACGCAATAATTTATTGATGTATCTGAAAGGAAAAATCGTACGTTGTTGGATATGGTGTGGTCCATAATGATTTTACCGACATTTCAGTATCCCTCTGGGGTAATGCCTAGAAATGGTGCATATCTACTGAAAAGGTAACCTCAAAATCCATTGAAGACTCCATAAAAGTTATGGACATGGAGGATTCTTAATCTTAAGTATGTTAAGATAAAGGGTTGTCCAACTTATATGAAAAAGTTTAAAAGGATAAGATTGGGACAAGATTTGACAAGTACAAATTTGTGGGACATCTTAAAGTAAGTTTAAGGTATATATTCTATAATCCTGCTTAGCAAAAGTGTTTGTTCTTGAAACACGCTTTCTTCTAAGATAAAGGTGTTTATCATTGAAGGGACTAGTGGGAAGATAATAGAATCTTGAAGAGTTCAAGAACCACAAAACACTATAAGTCAAATAAGAGGAACTGCTTGCAGATGAACCTATTGTACCTGGCAAGATAAATAAATTTGGAATAGTCTGGGAAGATACCTAGGAGGTATGAATTCATCATGGATGATGATGATGAGGTATGCATCATAGAAGATGATGATCTAGAGTTACATCTGATGAGGTAAGAGTTCTAGTGTGTACAAAAGGGTCGATTAGAGTCTTGCGTGACTTTCCTAATATTATATGTTGATATACAATGGATAAGGAATGACATACTAATGCTCCAATCAGTAAAGATAAAGTTGTCTAAACATTCCTCCATGAATGATTTGGGAAGAGTATCTTAACCCAATGTACGTATATTCATTTGATGTTAAAGTCGTTTAGCATGACAAACTCTAAGAGATGTCTCATGTTGATGAGACATGGAGTGTATCTCTCTTAATAGTCCCCACAGACACCTAAAAAGAGAGATCTCATGAGTGACAATCATGTATGCAATGAAATATACGAGACCTGATGATGATCAGTCATATTCTGGAGAAGTTCACTGTGAGTCAGTGAAAAACATCTTAAAGTACTTAACCGGTACAAAGGATGTGATTAAAATTTATGGTGGTCTAAATTAAAACTAGAGGGCTTAACGGACTCGAGTTTTTTTTATGCACACAAGACGACGAAAAATCCACTTTAAGGTAAAGTGTTACCTTAAGCAGGGTGCGATGAATTGAAAAGGTTTCAAACAAAGAAAGTGTTGATGGTTTTAGTGATAAAGACAAAGTATATAGTCAGTAAATGAAGCGTGAAGTTGATTGTTTGGATAAAAGTTCATTCTGAAACTAGGAATAGTTCCTAAGTCTCATCTTGGATCTAAACATGTGTTGTGGCACTTTCATTTGATTATAAGAATCATTGAAAGATGGGAAATCACTATAGAGATAGTGGACTCTCAAGAACAACATTACATATCCATTAACTGAAGCCTATCCAACAATAGGATAATCATCACTTAGAGAAGAAGAGTATGAGATACCATGATGATTGACTTTAGTGCAAGTGGGAGATTGAAAGTAGTATGCACACAAGCCAATCATGTTTGATGATAAAGCATATACTTTGTAACAATCTTATTCATTTATTAATAAAAAATATTAATTTATTAAAGGCTTTTAATTATTTACATGATGTTGTTTTATAATATGTGAGAAATCCGTAGTTTTAAGCAATGTTTTTAGAATAATGATGATGATCATTCTAATGAGATCTAAATTCTTAGAAAGCTTAAAACTAAAATAGTTCCCAATCGTTGGATTACTAAATTGGGGATTAGTAAATCCGGATAGATTGGTACATACGTTGCTTGCTCATTGGATGAGGATGATTGATCTCATGATCATTTGTGTGGAGACACTAAAGTAAGTATGTAGGTGCTTATTAGAGAATAAGTTCACTGAACGTGGCTCGCTAAGGAATACCTAATAGAGTTTTACTTGCATGTCAATAGGAATTCCTGTAGTGATAGTAGTACAAGTGATCCTTGGACTTGAGATCATCATAGTATCTTGTGTATGATGAGTTATACTTTGACTTTTCCTTAAGACCCTTAGGGTATATCAAAAGGTATGCTTGGGTATATAAGTTATACATGGAGATAGTGTATGATCAATAAAGAATCTACCACTTCTAGTAAAGAAGAGAAATGTCCTATGTGATTCGATAAATGACAACCCAAGAGTCCTTGTTAAGGCGGTAATGAAATTAGAAAGGAGTTTCTAATTTGCATTATTTGAGTTGTGCATTTAAGAGTCGAAATACATATAATTAAATAAAATAAGACTTGACAAAAATTCCATGTCTTATATTTAATTGGGACATTGTATGGTGGAAGGATTGAATTGTCTTTAACTATTTACTCAAAAGGTTCTTTTATGATTAATGTTGAAATCTATATTATCCGGAAAGTCGCCGATCGCTAGGGAGGCTTATCTCTATTGTAGAATAAATATTATTTATTTAAATAAATAAATTTATTTATTTAAATAAGATTAGAATTGTTCTAATTGATTTATTCACAACCTTTTTAATATGGAGAACCTAAAGGGTCACACCATAAAAGGAAGAATAATTATTTAAGAAGTTAATGGCATAATCGTAATAATAAGTTAAGTATATTTAATTTAATCTATGATGATAGAATAAATTAAATAACTTAATATTGTTATTTAATATTTTGGAAATATTAAATATAAATTAATAAGAGGAGTCTTATTATTATTATTACTATTATTATTATTTAATTCCTAAAGGAGTTTGGGAATTAATTAATAAAAGTACTCTCATTTATTCCTAATAAAATTAGGAGGTTAATTAATTAAAAGTTAAATTAATTATTCCTAATAAGATTAGGAGCCTAAATAATTAAAGGAATTTAATTAATTAAAATAAAACTCAATTCCTTAATTGTTAAGGAGGGTTGCCCACATCTATAAATAAAATAAGTCTTATTATGGGTGAGGAGAGTTGTTGTTGTCTTTTTAACAACAGACGTAATTCCAATAGTTGGGAGAGTACGCTCCTTTTCTATGAGAGATAGAAAAACTAGGATTTTGCCAAACACCCATCTTCTTGAATCTTTATTTTTCTTGGTGGATCACCTCTAGAGGCCAAACACTTGGGTGGCCAAACACTTTTATCGCTGGGACTCAGCATAATAAATAATCCACATCATCGAATCACCCCGCACTACTACTACCAAGGATATTCTTAAGTATCACGACCACAAAACATCCATGCACTACAGGCCAAGGATATTCGTGTATTCATCAATGGTCATGATCATGCCAACAACTGTCCATCAATGCACTACGGGCCAATGAGGACTTTTACCACATCATTTGTAACATTCTTTGTCATGATTATATCAATAATCCTCGGTTATAATCATACCAAGTCCATCTATGCACTACATGCCACAGATGACTTTCAATAGAATATAAACCATGAGGATGATGACAATGATATAAGAATTCAATAAAACAAGTTCAAGAATTAATTTATCTAGGAATTAATAACGTCCAAATTGTCAACAAGATACTGTTTTGTGGTGTAAAATTCAAGAATGCTCAGAAGAATATTTCCATAAAAAGATATTGGATGAAGCGCAAATATCAAGGATATTCCACTAATTTCATAGAGTATAGAAGTCAAAACTTTAACCAACTGAGTATAATAAGGAATGTAATAACAAAAGAAATCACCATGCATGCGGTACCAGCATGAAGCGGAGTTATTCCAATGAATAATAAATAACTGAACTAGGTTTAGCGAAATTACACCGGCGGGATGTTCCAACGTAATAATAAAGAATGGAATAACAATGAAATCACCATGCATGCGGTACTTGGCATGAGCGGTTATTCAATGAATACTAAATAATGGAACCGGTCCCACGTAAACCCTACGGACATGATATTCCAACGAATAATAATAATAATGAGAACCGTGTCCGGTGTAAAACACATGATGTGGATGTTCCAATGTAATAATAATAAAGACTTTTAACCAGTCCGATGTAAAACACATAGATAGGATGTTCCAACAGAATAATAAAGACAGAATAATAGAAGAATGTCACCAAGTATAGGGTAGCCCGCATATACAGGTTATTCCAATAGAATAATAAAGAAATGGAATAACAGAAGTTCTCTTCATGAATAAAAGAAATAATATCCCTTACCATAAAAGAACTGAATATAAGAGTAGTTAAGTAGCAGAATACTTTTCTTCTTTCTCTCTATAATTTTCTCTCTCTAGAGTTTCAGTGAATTCGTAAGAAAATAATGAAGGAATGAGCTTCTATTTATAGGAGAATGGAGTGCATAGTAACTAACTCATGAACGGTCTAGATTGATTTACTTTAATCGGACGGTCCATAATTAAAGCAAAATCTTTTAAATAAAATATAATATATTCTATTTATAATTATATAATAAAACAAAGTTTATATAATATATATATATATATATATATATATATATAAATCATAATACTCCTCCCGTCAATCATTGCCCCTTTCCCCCAGGCAACTGACTCTTTTTTTCCTTCAAGTAAAACAAATTTATAATATAAATATATATATATATATATATAAAACATATGTTATAAACATATATATATATATATATATATATATCTAATAATTGTACTCCTCCCCAATTCCCGTAACCAAAATTTCCTCCTCCCAAGACTTTGTAATAACACACATGGGCCCCACTCGTGGGCCTCCACCATTATTATATTAAAAAAATTCTACCGACTATTTTGAAAAATGGGTAAATGAGAACTCAAATAATAAGCAAAACTTCATAAAATCACCTTAATAATTTTAACAACATTTATCACCTTTATTATAATTCACAATATTAATCGACCAAGTTGTTCCTGTGAAAGAGGGGCCTTCCTAAGTAAGGATTTCTCCTCTTGGCGCCAAGAATTACCTAACCTCTCCTTGATAGAACTTCCAGACATCGTTAATATTGCAAATAATAATATTAATAACTTCGTCTTCTCAATTATTGTTTTAATAATATATAAAATATTGACAATAATTGAATCAAATAACGTGAGATACTATGCAGCAAATATTGTAGCAATAATTGAACAAAACTGAGTGACTTCTCACGTAAGCATCAATAATCAATACCATTTTCTACTATGCAACCACGCCAGACATCTTTGTACTTTTACTACTGAGAGTAGTTCAACAAGATAATAACGGTAAAACTTTCGTAGTTATTTTTAATAAAATATTTTGTCATTTTCTCAATCCGAAAATAATTACATTGTGGGGTCCACCAATGATTGTACCAACGTATGAATATTCCCCGACAAAAAAAGAATATTTCCCCAATAAATCGAATATTATTTATCCACATTGCATTACTTTGCAAAAATTTATAAATATTACCCACAACTATAACATTATATCAAATTTACTCCATAATATTCAAAAATGATATTTATAGAAAATTCATTTTTATTCATAAAAGTTAGGTCTTCTGAATGTGCTATATGCGTGTTTGCATATCGTTACTGACGGTCGAGGCTTGGTTTTGGCCTCTTGTTCGACTTTTTTGCCTATGTGTTATTCGGTTTTGCCTATGGTCCGATAACTTTCGGCCTCCGTAAGTCGTCGAATTAAGACCCATAAGTTGTAACACATACCAAATACCCACGCGGTTCTATGTATGTGTTTGCGCGTGTCGTTCACGATTGTAGAGGTGGTTTTAGCCTCTTTTGACTTTTTGCCTAAGTGTTGGTCGGTTTTGCTTACTGGTGATAACTTTCGGCTTTTGTGTGTCTGGAATCGAGTCACATAAGTTTTAACGTATGCTAATACCTCTGCGGTGCTATGTATGTGTTAAAGCAGATCGTTTAATTTCCACCGAAGGCGGGTTTTGGCCTCTTTTTTGACTTTTTACCTAAGTGTTGGTTAGTTTTGTCTACGGGCTGATAACTCGGCCTCCGTAAGTCAGAATCGAGTTCAAATGTCGTTACTGACGGTAGGCGAGTTTTGGGCACTTTTTCGATTTTTTGCCTAAGTGTTGGTCAGTTTTGTTTACGGGCTGACAACTCGGCCTCCGTAAGTCAGAATCGGGTCCTATAAGTTGTAACACGTGCCTAATACCTGCGCGGTACTATGTACATGTTTGCATGTCATTACGACGGTCGAGGTGGGTTTTGGTTTCTTTTAACTTTTTACCTAAGGGTTAGTCAATTTTGCTTACTGGTGATTAACTTGGCCTACGTATGTCATAATCGAGTCCCATAAGTTGTAGCACATGCCTAATACACGTGCGGTGCTATGTATGCGTTTGCGTGTCATTACAACTACCGAGGCATGATTTGGCCTCTTTTTGACTTTTTTTGCCTAAGTGTTGTTCGGTTTTGCCAACGGGTTGATAACTCATCTCGTCCGTATGTCGAATTAAGTCTCGTAAGTTATAACACGTGCCTAATACCCACGCGATGCTATGTATGTGTGTGTGCATGTTATTCGACTAGTCGAGGTGGGTTTGTCCCCTTTTTAACTTTTTGCATAAGTGTTGGCGAGTTTTGCCTTTCGGGTGATAACTCGGCCTCCGTAAGTCGGAATCAAGTCCCGTAAGTTGTAAAGAGTGCCTAATGCCTACGCGGTGCTATATATGTGTTTGCATGTCGTTACGACGACCGAGGCGGGTTTTGGCCTCTTTTTTGACTTTTTACCTAAATGTTGTTTAGTTTTGCTTACGGGCTGATAACTCGGCCTCCGTAAGTCAGAATTGAGTCCCGTAAGTTATAACGCATGCCTAATATCCATGCGATTACTATGTATGTCTTTGCGTGTTATTCGACTGATTCGAGGTGGGTTTTGGCCTCTTTTTGACTTTTTACCTAAGTGTTGGTCGGTTTACTACGGTACGATAACTTCGACCTCCGTGATGTCGAAATCGAGTCACGTAAGTTGTAATGCATGCCTAATACCGACGTGGTGCTATGCATGTGTTTGCGCGTCATTACGACGGCCAAGGCGGGTTTTGGTCTCTTTTTTGACTTTTTGTCTAAGTGTTGGTCAGTTTTACCTACAGGCTGATAGCTCGGCTTCCGTATGTCGGAATCGAGTCCCTTAAGTTGTAACGCGTGCCTAATACCTATGCGGTGCTATGTACGTGTTTACATATCGTTACGACAGTAGAGGCTAGTTTTGGCCTCTTGTTCGACTTTTTGCCTAAGTGTTGTACAGTTTTGCCTACGGGCTGATAACTCGGCCTCCGTAAGTCAGAATCAAGACCCATAAGTTGTAACACATGTCTAATACCCACGCGGTTCTATGTATGTGTTTGCGTATCGTTACGACTGCCGAGGTGGTTTTTATCCTCTTTTTTGACTTTTTGCCTAAGTGTAGGTCAATTTTGCCTACGGGCTGATAACTTGGCCTCTGTATGTCGAAATTGAGTCCCGTAAGTCGTAACATATGCCTAATATCTATGCGGTGCTATGTATGTGTTAGCGTATCATTACGACGGACGAGGTGGGTTTTGGCCTCTTTTTTGACTTTTTACCTAAGTGTTGGTTAGTTTTGTCTGCAATTCGATAACTTGGCCTCCGTAAGTTGGAATCAAGTCCTATAAGTTGTAACACGTGCCTAATTCCTACGTGGTGCTATATATAAGTTTTATATCTTTTCAACTACCGAAATAGTTTTGGCCTCTTTTTCAATTTTTGCCTAAGTGTTGGTCAGTTTTGTCTATGGGCTAATAACTCGACCTCCGTAAGTCAGAATCGAGTCCCGTAAGTTGTAACACGTGCCTAATACCTGTGTAGTGCTATGTACATGCACTACTAGAAATTTAACATATAGCGACGAGCTATAGCTACGGTCGGCACGGAACCGTCGGTAAATGCCTCTGTAGATAGTCTGTACCGAGGGTCATCGTCTAGCCGTCGGTATAGAAGTTCTTTTAGACAAAACCCTCCATTTTTCTCCCCAAATCATTTCAGTATATTCGCTCCCATTTTTCCCCCAAATCATCTTCACCTCTTCGGTCCTCTCTCTCCTCTCTAACACTTTCTCTCTCGTTGCTCTTCCTCTGCCGCTCGTTCTCCTCTCTAACCCAAATCATTTCACTATCTGCTGCTCGTTACTCGATCAACCACTCATCATCTTCTACTCGGATTGGGCACACTTTTTTAGATCGTGAAACCCTAGGCATCGTGGGATCCGTTCTCATCTCTGCCCTTCTTATCGAATTGTAACTCGCATCATCTTCTTCTACTCGAATGCGGGCGTGTCTTTTTTTGGTTGTCCGTTGATATCTCAATGTGTCTCCCAGAATCGGAGAGCCTTCTCAGGTCCTCTTTCTCTCAATCAACAGTATATGATCCCTTTTGAGCAGGGTTGAGCATTGCATCCATGGGAAAAGTATTTTTTTTAGAAATTCATAAATTAAATTGTGTATTGGGATATTTTGGCAATGTTTTGTGCCCTTTGAAAGGGGTTGAGCGTTGCATCCATGGGAAAAGGTCATAATCAACAAAGATCTTGTGTGTTCCCATTAACAAGTCTCCAAATTGGGTAAGGATATATGTTTTCTTTAACTTGAGTTTAGTTCGAAATTAGTATTTTTTGTTATTTCATTTAATTGGATTATAGGAAGCTATCTTTTTGTTAATCCTCAATTTTAGTGATAATAATTAATTATCTTGATGTGATTTAATGTCAAACAAACCTATTAAAAATTATATTTTTGGTGTAATTAGCTAAAACTATTATGATTTCTTTGGATAAGTGGAACACATCACATGTAGTCTTTGTTGGCATTGCTTCCTAATTTTTGGTGTCCATTCTAGGTTAAACAACACAATTTTAGTCATTGCAGAACCATGGAAGTCAATGGACACGAAATTAACTATTGTCAAAATTAACTTGAATTTGATTAAACAAGTATGTTGACATTTTCATTTGGACAAAATAGAAAATGGAAAGCAATTCTTATTCGGGACTTCCAAAGATTAATTGTTGCATATTATTCCTTCTAGTATGCTAATTTATACTTTTGAGTAGTTCTGCATTGATAGTTTTACAAGTTTTATTTTATCGATACATCCCAATTGGTTAGATAGTTTTACAAGTTTTATTTTATCGATACATCCCACTTATCGACTTTTCACAACCCTTGTTTGAGGCACTTTGTTGATATGTCTAGCATAAGAATTGAGGGGCTTCTAGATACATTCCCAAAGTTGGTTGGGCCGAAAACAATACACTTATATTGAGGGCCGAAACGTCTTGCGCTATGTTTACCAACCAATTGAGGCTCTGTATTTGCTGCTTGTAACAAACAAATAGAGCAACATTCTTGAAGATTTGGATACACTCAAGCTTCTCTCCAAACTTGTATCCTCTCGGTGTTGGTGATTTGTACATTTATTATTGAACTGATAGTTGTCTCTATGTGCTAATATTTCTGCTTAAATCGTTGGAAACTGGCTACTCTCTTATAATAATGCAACGCATTTACAATTTTCCTCTTGTCATTTGATTAAGTCTGACTTGTAAGTTTCTTACAGGAGTGAGGCAAATAAGTACAGTCAAGAAGAACTAATGTTGATGAAGACCCAAGATATAGGATATGTCATACAGAAAGTTAAGATTGAGAAGAAGGTTAAGTTTTAAAACATTAAGCTCAATCTTATAATGGATTTAATAGTTTCTCTAGGTTCATTCTCTAGGTATCATTTCTAATTTATAGTTCCTTCGCATTCTGATATCTACATGGTATAAATTTTGATTCTAGAAATGGGTTTGGTATAGATGACCTTCTGCAGTTGAAACATGCTTTGTCTTGAGATCATACAACTGATAATTGTAACAGTTCTCTAGATTTCTTGCTTTAAAAGCTGTGTAGAAGAGATCTGTAGTTTCTTTTATTATAGAACTCTCAATTGAACTAGTGTAATGTCTGTCCTCTACTCTTCCTTGATAAACTAAATTTCATCCATGGATTCTCCTTCATCACTTTCCGAGTTACAATTGAACTAGTGTAATGTCACGTGATGTTTCAACATGAATCGCTTTCACCAAGTCGTAGTTTCTCTTCTCAATTCCTCCATGCACAAATTGCAGAGAACATCAAATTATTGAGTTGATGATTTTTATGATTTATTGGAGAAATAGCTATCTAACCAATTTTATGATTGGATTTTGCTTGAAAGGTTGCGTTTATATTATCAGTTATCTTTGTGGGAAGCCTAAGATCATTGTACATATTACTATTCTAATTTTAGCACATAAGATAAATAGTGATACTTGTATGCTAGCTATGGACATTATTCATATGGGTGTTACAGTAATTTCATTTCATAAGATGTGCTAGCATGTTCTTAAGTTGCTTCAGTTTTCCCATTTTGATAGTCAGACAATATCATGCTTTGGTTGAGAAGCATAAGTTAGAGAAGGATCAAAATGATCATTTCGTAAATAAAGTTGCTCAACTATTACGGATGGAGCAGGATCAAAAGTTAAAGATACAACAACGGGATTCAACAATTGAAAACTTGCAAGTTGGTTAGTGGTCTGCTAACGTTCCAATTTTCCTCTCCTTCTTGGCTTCTTGCAATTTTAATGCACTTGTCTTTAAATGTTTTCATGCATTATAATTTTATAACTAATTTTTTGTTCTAAGTTATTGGTAAGGTTCTTAATAACTGTTGTGTGCATAATTTTTGCGGACCTAGGAAATTTCAGAAATATGACAAGAAAATCCCAAAAACGTCATACTACATGTTATCAGATAATTTTTATGACATCGTCACGGCCAGTTATTTTCTGTAAGATCAATAAATGCTTTGGCCAAAGTAAACTAGTCTTAGTTTATCATCACTTTATCTGCAGGTGGTGACGTGAAGCAGATATCTCTGACAGATATCTTAGAGTGCAATCTGAACAAATGAAGGTTATCCCTTGAATGAAATTAGTTGACAGTTAATACTATGCTAAAACATGATGGATTGTAAGTTCCTTTTGCATTTCCATTCTCTTTTATAGTTTAAAGTTTTTTTTAATTGTAGGGAGATCTGTCAAATGTGTTAAACATGGTGACCAAGATCAAGATATAGGAGGAGTCTGCATGAATAGCATCGAAGAAATGGCGGTCACCATTACGTAATGATTGACAATTTGGAGAAAGATTTGTCCCTAACATCAATCATGGAATTCATTCACAAACAAACTTCTATTTCGTATCAAGCATATGTCTTCCCAAGTTTGTCAGAAGAATCATATACAAGAGGAGCTCAAGCATATTTCAACTCAAGCATACGTATTTGCTTTAATGTTGATTTATTATCTTTAGTGTGTTGAGAATATTGAAGTTTGGTCGATGGTCTTAGTTACATCTTGTAGTAAACATTTGTCTAATTTATACTTTACATTTTTATCTTTGTTTAAATTTAGGAGATGCGATGTTTTAGATGCCTAATACATACTAATTTTAAATGATGTATATAATAACAGCTTATAATAAATACTAATTTTAAATGATGTATATAATATTTTTATATTTTATTTTATATTGTATTTGTGTTTGTTGAATAATTTTGCATTATTAATTAATTTTTTAAATATAAAAAGGCTATAGCGATTTCATCGACCGTAGCTATAGTGTTCTATAAAATGCTGAGCCTATAGCGACGGCCATTCCGAGGCGTCATATATACATCTATCTACGATTTTGCCATGACCTATAGCTAGGGTCGGCGACCGTCGCTATAGGCTAAAAGACCGTCGCTATAGGCTTTACCGACGGGTTCTATGGCGACGGTCGGCGACCGTCGCTAAAACTTTTAGCGACGGTCTTTTGGCCTATAGCGACGGTCGGCGACCGTCGCTATAGGCTGATTTTCTAGTAGTGATGTTTGCGTGTCATTACGACGGCCGAGGTGGGTTTTGGCTTCTTTTTTGACTTTTTCCCTAAGTGTTGGTGAGTTTTGCCTACGAACTGATAACTCGGCCTCCGTAAGTTGGAATTGAGTCCCATAAGTTATAATGCGTGCCTAATACCTACACAGTGCTATACATGTGTTTGCATGTCATTACAATGGCCGAGGTGGGTTTTGGCCTCTTTTTTAACTTTTTACCTAAGTGTTGGTCAATTTTGCCTACGGGCTGACAACTTGGCCTACGTATGTCGGAATCGAGTCCCGTAAGTTGTAGCACATGCCTAATAAATGCGCGGTGCTATGTATGTGTTTGCATGTCATTACGACGGTCGAGGCATGTTTTGGCCTCTTTTTTGAATTTATGCCTTAGTGTTGTTTAGTTTTGCCTACGGGTTGATAACTCGACCTCCGTAAGTCAGAATTTAGTCTCGTAAGTTATAACGCGTGCCTAATACCCACGCGGTGCTATGTATGTGTTTGACTTTTTGCCTAGGTGTTGGTCGGTTTTGCGTGCACAGCTAATAACTTTCGGCCTGTTTGTCGGAATCGAGTCCCGTAAGTTATAATGCGTGCTTAATACCTACACGGTACTATGCGACGTGTTTTCTTGTTTATTCTGACGGTAGAGGCGAGTTTTGGCCACTTTTTTTGACTTTTTACCTAAGTGTTGTTCGGTTTTGCCTACTGGTGATAACTCGGCCTCCGTAAAGTTGGAATCGAGTCCGTAAGTTTTAACGCAGCCTAATACCTCACGCGATCTACTATGCATTTGTTTTCGTGTCATCATTCTAACTACGGTAGAAGCGGTTTTGGCCTCTTTTTAACTTTTTACCTAAGTGTTGGTCAGTTTTGCCTACGGGCTGATAACTCGGCCTCCGTAAGTCGGAGTCGAGTAACGTATATTATAATGCATGCCTAATACCTACATTGTGCTATGTATGTGTTTGCGTGTTGTTACGACGGTCGAGGTAGGTTTTAGACTTTTTTTTGACTTTTTGCCTAAGTGTTGGCGAGTTTTGCCTACGGACTGATAACTCGGCCTCCGTAAGTCAGAAATTAGTCCCGTAAGTTGTAACGTGTTCCTAATACCTACGCGGTGCTATGTATGTGTTTGTGCGTTGTTACGACGGCCGAGGTGGGATTTGGCCTCTTTTTCAACTTTTTACCTAAGTGTTGGTCAGTTTTGACTATGGGCTGATAACTCGGCCTCCGTAAGTTGGAATCCAGTCCCGTAAGTTGTAACGTGTGCCGAATACCTACGCAGTACTATGCACGTGTTTGCGTGTTGTTACGACGGTCAAAGCGGGTTTTGGCCTCTTTTTCGACATTTTGCATAATTGTTGGTCAGTTTTGCCTACGGGCTGATAACTTGGTATCCGTAAGTTGTAATCGAGTCCCATAAGTTGTAACGCATGTCTAATACCTACGCAGCGATTGTATGTATGTGTTTGTGTGTCATTCTGACGACCGAGACGGGTTTTGGCCTCTTTTTTGACTTTTTGCCTAAGTATTGGTCAGTTTTGCCTACGGGCTGATAACTTGGCCTCCGTATGTCAGAAATGAGTCCCGTAAGTTGTAACGCGTGCCTAATACCTACGCAGTGCTATATACATGTTTGCGTATTGTTACGATGGCCGAGGCGGGTTTTGGCCTCTTTTTTGACTTTTTGCCTAAGTGTTGCTTAGTTTTACCTACAGGCTTATAACTCGGCCTATGTAAGTCAGAATCGAGTCCCATAATTTGTAATGCATGCTTAATACCTACGCGGTGCTATGTACATGTTTGCTTGTCGTTATGAAGACCGAGGCGGGTTTTGGACTCTTTTTTGACTTTTTGCCTAAGTGTTGGTCAGTTTTACCTACGGGCTTATAACTCGGCCTATGTAAGTCAGAATTGAGTCCCATAATTTGTAGCATGCTTAATACCCACGTGGTGCTATGTGCGTGTTTGTGTGTCCCTACGACTCACGAGTCGAAATTTGGTTTTGGCCTCTTTTTTGACTTTTTGCCTAAATGTTGGTCAATTTTGCTGCACGGCTAATAACTTTCGACCTCCGTAAGTCGAATCGAGTTTAAATGTAAGTTGTAATCGTGCCTAATACCTCACGCGGTGCTATGTATGTGTTTACGTGTCATTACAATGACTAAGACGGGTTTTGACCACTTTTTGACTTTTTGCCTAAGTGTTAGTCAGTTTTGCCTACGGGTTGATAACTCGGCCTCCGTAAGTCAGAATCGAGTCCCGTAAGTTGTAACGCCTGCCTAATACCTACGCGGTGCTATGTACTTCTTTGCGTATTGTTACAACACCGAAGGTGTTTTGGCCTCTTTTTTGACTTTTTGCCTAAGTGTTGTTCAGTTTTGCCTACGGGCTGATAACTCGGCCTCTGTAAGTCGAAATTGAGTTCCGTAAGTTGTAACACGTGCCTAATACCTACACGGTGCTATATACATGTTTGCGTGTCCTTACGATGGTCGAGGCAGGTTTTGGCCTCTTTTTTGAGTTTTTACCTAAGTGTTGGTCGGGTTTGCTTCTGGTCGATAACTTTCGGCCTCAAGTAAGTTACGCTGCGCTGCCTAATGCCTACGTGGTGCTATGTACATGTTTGTGTGTCATTACGATGGTCGAGGCTAATTTTGGCCTCTTTTTGACTTTTGCCTAAGTGTTGGTCAGTTTTGCCAAAGGGTTGATAACTCGGCCTCCGTAAGTCAGAATCAAGTCCTGTAAGTTGTAACGCATGCCTAATTCTTATGCGGTGCTATGTATTAGTTTGCATCTCATTACGACGGTCGAGACGCGTTTTTGGCATCTTTTTATACTTTTTTCCTAAGTGTTGGTCAGTTTTACCTACAGGATAATAACTCGGCCTTCGTCCGTCGGAATCGAGTCCCGTAAGTTGTAATGCGTGCCTAATACCTATGCAATGCTATGTATATGTTTACGTGTCGTTACGATGGCCGAGGTGAGTTTTGGCCTCTTTTTCGACTTTTTGCCTAAGTGTTGGTCAGTTTTTCCTACGGGCTGATAAGTCGGCCTCCGTATGTCGGAATCGAGTCCCATAAGTTGTAATGCATGCCTAATACCTACGCGGTGCTATGTATGTGTTTGCGTATCATTACGATGGCCGAAGCGGGTTTTGGCTTCTTTTTTGACTTTTTACCTTAGTGTTAGTTAGTTTTTCCAACGGGCTGATAACTCGGCCTCCGTAAATCGGAATCGAATCCTATAAGTTGTAATGCATGCCTAATACCTACGCGGTGCTATGTACGAGTTTTCGTATCGTTACAACAGCCGAGGTGGGTTTTGGCCTATTTTTTGATTTTTTGCCTAAGTGTTGGTCAGTTTTGCCTACGTGCTGATAACTCGGCCTCCGTATGTCGGAATCGAGTCCCGTATGTTGTAATGCTTGCCTAATACCTACGCGGTGCTATGTATGTGTTTACGTATTATTACGATGGCCGAAGCGGGTTTTGGCTTCTTTTTTGACATTTTACCTAAGTGTTAGTTAGTTTTGCTTACTTGACCGATAACTCCGGCCTCAATAAATTAGAATCGAGTCTCGTAAGTTGTAACACGTGCCTAATAACTACGCTGTGTACTATGTACGAGTTTTCCGTGATCGTTACTGATGCTACGAGATGGGTTTTGGCCTCTTTTTTGACTTTTTTCCCAAATGTTGGTCAGTTTTGCCTACGGGCTGATAACTCGGCCTCCGTAAGTCAAAATTGAGTCCCGTAAGTTGTAAGGCATGCCTAATACCTACGTGATTGCTATGCATCTATTTGCGTGTCGTTACAATGGTCGATGCGGGTTTTGGCCTCTTTTTTATCTTTTTACCTAAGTGTTGGTTAATTTTGCATACGGGCTAATAACTCGGTCTACGCATGTCAGAATCGAGTCCCGTAAGTTGTAATGTATGCCTAATACATACGCTGTACTATGTATGTGTTTTTATGTTGTTGCGACGGCCGAGGCATGTTTTGGCCCCTTTTTTGACTTTTTACCTAAATGGTGTTCAGTTTTGCTTACGGGCTGGTAAGTCAGAATTGAGTCCCTTAAGTTATAACACGTGCCTAATACCCATGAAGTGCTATGTATATCTTTGCGTGTTGTTATGACTGCCGAGGTGGGTTTTGGCCTCTTTTTCGACTTTTTACCTAAGTGTTGGTTAGTTTTGCCTTCACTGGGATCGATAACTTCGGCCTCCGTATGTCATAATCGAGTCCCGTAAGTTGTAATGAATGCCTAATACGTCTGCGGTGCTATGTATGTTTTTTTGACTTCTTTAGCGTGTCGTTATGATGGTGAGGCGGGTTTTTGCCTCGTTTTTTACTTTTTACCTAAGTGTTTATCTGCTTTTGCTTTACTGGCGATAACTTGCCTCCGTATATCGGAATCGAGTCCCGTATGTTTAACACTTGCTAATACCTACGCGGTGCTATGTATGTGTTTACGTATTATTACGATGGTAAAGCGGTTTTGGCTTCTTTTGACTTTTTACCTAAGTGTTAGTTAGTTTTGCTTTACTGACCGATAACTCTTCGCCTCAGAATCGAAATCAAGTCCCGTAAGTTGTAACGCTGCGCCTAATACCTACGCTAGTGCTATGTATTTGAGTTTCTTTATCGTTACAACGGCCGAGGTGGGTTTTGGCCTCTTTTTTGACTTTTTCCCCAAATGTTGGTCAGTTTTGCCTACGGGCTGATAACTTAGTCTCCGTAAGTCAAAATTGAGTCCCGTAAGTTGTAAGGCATGCCTAATACCTACGCGGTGCTATACATCTATTTGCATGTCGTTAAAATGGTCGATGCGGGTTTTGGCCTCTTTTTTAACTTTTTACCTTAGAGTTGGTCAAATTTGCATACGGGCTAATAACTCGTCTATGTATGTCAGAATCGAGTCCCGTAAGTTGTAACGCATGCCTAATACATACACAGCACTATGTATGTGTTTTTATGTCGTTACGACGGTCGAGGCATGTTTTGGCCTCTTTTTTGACTTTTTACCTAAATGTTGTTTAGTTTTGTTTACGGGCTGATAACTCCGCCTCCGTAAGTCAGAATTGAGTCCCGTAAGTTATAACGCATGCCTAATACCCATGCAGTGCTATGTATGTCATTGCGTGTTGTTACGACAGCCGAGGTGGGTTTTGGCCTCTTTTTTGACTTTTTACCTAAGTGTTGGTCAGTTTTGCCTACGGACTGATAACTCGGCCTCCGTATGTCGAAATCAGGTCCCATAAGTTGTAATGAATGTCTAATACCTACACGATGCTATGTATGTTTTTGCATATCGTTACGATGGCTGAGGCGGGTTTTGGCCTCTTTTTTGACTTTTTACCTAAGTGTTGGTAAGTTTTGCCTACGGGCTAATAACTCGGCCTCCGTATGTCAGAATTGAGTTCCGTAAGTTGTAACGCATGCCTAAGACCTACGCGGTGCTATGTACAAGTTTCTGTCTCATTACAACGGCCGAGACGGGTTTTGACTTCTTTTTCGACTTTTTGCCTAAGTGTTGGTCAGTTTTGCCTACGAGCTGATAACTCGGCCTCCGTAAATCAGAATCGAGTCCCGTAAGTAGTAACGCATGCCTAATACCAACACGGTGATATGTACGTGTTTGTGTGTCGTTACGACGGTCGAGGCGGGTTTTGGCCTTTTTTTTTACTTTTTACCTAAGTGTTGGTCAGTTTTGCCTACTGGTGATAACTCTTCGACCTCAGTAAGTTGGAATTGAGTCCCGTAAGTTTTAACGTGTTCCTAATAACTACACGCCGGTACTATGCATGTGTTTTCGTGTCGTTACAACGGTCGAGGCGGGTTTTGGCCACTTTTTAACTTTTTACCTAGGTGTTGGTCGGCTTTTGTCTACTGCCGATAACTCGCGGCCTCCGTAAGTAGGAATCGTAAACGATATTGTTATAACTGCGTGCCTAATACCTACATTGTGCTATGTATGTGTGTTTGCGTGTTATTCTGACGGCCGAGACGGATTTTGGCCTCTTTTTTAACTTTTACCTAAGTGTTTGCGAAGTTTTGCTTACTGACCGAAAAAACTCTCGACCCGTAAGTCGAAATTAGTCTCATAATTTTTAAGGCGTGCCTAATACCTACGCAATGCTATGTATGTGTTTGCGGGTTCCTACGACGGTCAAGGTGGGTTTTTGCTTATTTTTTGACTTTTTGCCTAAGTGTTGGCGAGTTTTGCCTACAGGCTGATAACTTGGCCTCCGTAAGTCAGAATCGAGTCTCGTAAGTTGTAACGAGTGCCGAATACCTAGGCGGTGCTATGTATGTATTTGCATGTCGTTACGATGGCCGAGGCATATTTTGGCCTCTTTTTTGACTTTTTACCTAAATGGTGTTCAGTTTTGCTTACTAGTCGATAACTCGGCCTCCGTAAGTCAGAATCGAGTCCCGTAAGTTATAACGCTGCCTACTAATACCCATGCAAGTGCTATATATGTCTTTGCGTGTTATTCGACGGCCAAGGTTGGTTTTGGCCTCTTTTTCGACTTTTTTAATTAATTATTGGTCGGTTTGCTTCCTTGTACGATAACTTTCGGCCTCCATATGTCAAAATCCGATCCGTAAGTTGTAACGCATGCCTAATACCTACACGGTACTATGTATGTGTTTTGCGTAACGTTACGATGGTGGTTGAGGCGGGTTTTAGCCTCTTTTTTTCGACTTTTACCTAAGTGTTGGTCGGTTTTTGCTTACGGGTGATAACTCGACCTCCGTAAGTCGAATCGAGTTCCATAAATTGTAACGCTGCGTTAATACCTCACGCGGTGCTATGCTATGACGAGTTTCGTCTCATTATAGCTAGAGAGCGTTTTTTTGGCCTCTTTTTCGACTTTATGCATAAGTGTTGGTCGGCTTTTTTACGAAATGATAACTCGGCCTCAGAAATCGTAATCGAGTCCCGTAAGTTGTAACGCGTGCCTAATACCTACACGCTAATATGTACATGTTTGCGTGTCGTTACGACGGCCGAGGCGGATTTTGGCCACTTTTTTGACTTTTTACCTAAGTGTTGGTCAATTTTGCCTTACTGGTGATAACTCCTACTCTGTAAGTTGGAATTGAGTCCCGTAAGTTTTAACGTGTTCCTAATACCTATGCGGTACTATGTATGTGTTTTCGTCGTTGTGTCGTTACAATGGCCGAGGCGAGTTTTGGCCTCTTTTTAACTTTTTACCTAAGTGTTGGTCAGTTTTGTCTACGGGCTGATAACTCGGCCTCGTAAGTCGGAATCGAGTAACGATATTATAACGCTGCGTGCTAATACCTACATTGTGCTATGTAAGTGTTTTGCGTGTTGTTATGATGGTCGAGGCGGGTTTTGGCCTCTTTTTTCGACTTTTGCCTAAGTGTTGGCGAGTTTTGCCTACTGATGATAACTCGGCCTCTCAGAAGTTAGAAATTAGTCCCGTAAGTTATAACGCAGCCTCAATACCTATGCGGTGCTATGTATGTGTTTGCATGTTATTACGACGGTCGAGGAGGGTTTTTTGGCCTCTTTCTCAACTTTTTGCCTAAGTGTTGGCGGTTTTTTGCTTCACGAGTCGATAACTCGACCTCCGTAAGTCGTAATCGAGTCTCGTAAGTTGTAACGAGTGCCTAATACCTACGCTGGTGCTATTTTGTGTTTTGCGTGTTGTTACACGACCGCCGAGGCATATTTTTGGCCTCTTTTTGACTTTTTTACCTAAATGATGTTCGGGCTTTGCTTACTGGTCGATAACTCCTCCGTAAAGTCGAATTGAGTCCCGTAAGTTATAACGCATGCCTAATACCCATGCGATTGCTATGTATGTCTTTGCGTTGTTACGACTCACGAGGTTGGTTTTGGCCTCTTTTTCGACTTTTTTTTACCTAAGTGTTGGTCGGGTTTTGGGCTACGGGCTAATAACTCGACTTAGTAAGTTGGATTCGAGTCCCATAAAGTTATAATCGCGTGCCTAATACCCACGCTGCACTATGCACGTGTTTTGCGTGTTGTTACGACTTCCGAGGCGGTGTTTTGGCCTCTCTTCGACAATTTGCCTAAGTGTTGGTCGCTTTTTGCTTCACGGGTCGATAACTCTCGCCTCAGTAAGTCCTGGAATCGAGTCCCATAAGTTCTAACACGTGCCTAATACCTACGCGGTGCTATGTTCATGTTTGCGTGTCTTTACGACTGCCGAGGCGGGTTTTGGCCTCTTCTTTGACTTCTTACCTAAATGTTGGTCAGCTTTACCTACGGGCTGATAACTCGGCCTCCATAAGTTAGAATTGAGTCCCGTAAGTTGTAACGCGTGCCTAATACCTACGATGTGCTATGTATGTGTGTGTATGTTGTTACGACGGTCGAGGCGGGTTTTAGCCTCTTTTTTGACTTTTTGCCTAAGTGTGGCGAGTTTTGCCTATGGGCTGATAACTCGGCCTCCGTAAGTCAGAATCGAGTACCGTAAGTTGTAATTAGTGCCAAATACCTACGCGGTGCTACGTATATGTTTGCGTGTCATTACGATGGCAAAGGCGGGTTTTGGCCTCTTTTTCAACTTTTTTCCTAAGTGTTAGTCAGTTTTGCCTACGGGCTGATAACACGGCCTCCGTAAGTCCGAACTGAGTCCCGTAAGATATAACGCGTGCCTAGTACCTACGCAGTGCTATGTACGTGTTTATGTGTCATTAAGACGGCCTGTGACACCCCCAAATCTAGGTACTTCATTCCCACAAGATTTGGTGCTCACTATTCATACATTCGTACTATCTACCCAAATAAAATAATATTTGAATCATAAAACCTCCCTTAAATAGGTTTACATCATTAAGTTCAAGAACATCCTGTGGTATCTAACCTTCAAACCTCATTCAAATGCGGAATTAAAATTATAAAATTACATTATTAAAATAAAGTCTAAGATCATCATAATAAAAGTTTAACATCATAATCACAACCAAAATTACAAGTCTTCATCACTTGTACATTTTTCCTTTCTTTACTAGTCGAAGGTTCATCTACCTTCTCATCTTTAGTCGCAATGATTATATAAATATGCAAGAGTGAGCAAAACAATTTCTCACCGGATGTAATAGAGAATTAACAGAGTATAACAATAATAACTCGCCAAATCTAATAGACTCATCAAAACTAAATAGTACTCTAACAATGATAATCGTAAACCGAATCCAAAATATGGAATATACATCACCGAGGGTCATAAGACCATGAACCATGTCCACAGCTGCAAGTAATCTTTCAACTCCAACTTTAATAAATATAAGACTATAAGGAATCCTCAGATTTAGGGGATCACTTCTTCGCATCATGAATTGTGCACAAACAGCTTAACGCCACGCATAAGTTAACCCCTTATAATAATAGGTTGTTCATCTCATTATTTAGAGTACAAGTCCGCACTAAAGAAAGTTTGGTTTGATAAGCTATCAAGGGTAATTTGAAGTTCAACGAACATCAACTAGAGGACTAGTTGAATCAACAAAGTGTTTGATAACACAACAGCTTGATCAATAATAACATAATGTGAAACAATGAATAAGTGTAAGCAAACCGACTGCATTTGATCTCATGCTTAGAAACAACTACAAAGAATAAGTATTGAATGACAATAATAAACCTTTCTTGAATGAAATTAAGCTAGACTATGAATTATTGAATAAACATTAAGTAATAGCAAAGTTGAAAATAAAGCTTACTTATCATGAGAATAACTTGTGTCAAGTAAATGAACTATAATAATTCAACATTTGAAATTAGAATTCAAGAAAGTCGCATTCATAATATCCTAATAACAATAATGAAACTTGTCTAACAATAAACAAGTTAGAATGCGTAATAGGTATTGGACTTCAAACTAGTTTGAATAAAATAATGTCATAGCTAGATTGTTCAAATCATGATTAAGAATACGATAGTTCGTTTAACGAAACTTTAAAGTAAGAACTAGCTCAATGTAAATGTAAGGATAAAAGGCTTACTCAATGTAAAAAAATAGAGTTAGAACACTTTCCTTGAGCGTAAGCTATAAAGTTAAACTCACGATCACCTACACATAATTTTAGAACCACACACCTATTAGACATGCTAACATATCATAACATGTTCATTACCATTCACATTTCAGAAACTCTAAGTGTTATACTTCGCAACACTTAACTAACGTTCATTGCCTAGCTAACTTGCAACACAACACGTTCTCGACTTACTAAACATTTTGCAACTTTGAACTTACTAACCCCAATTCACTATGTTATGTTATCCTTAACATTACTCATTTAACATGCTAACATAACTTCAGACCATATTATGATACTATACCAAATCAGAGTAGAAATGAAGAGAAACTAGAATCTCAAACTGTAGGTATGGCAATAATGCGCCATTTATTTTCGCTTTCACACCTAAGCAAGTAAATTGCCATACTTGTTCAGACAGACGCAGAGAAGGCTAATGAACAGTAGCCAACTTTAGCCCAACAAACACAAATTTCACCCAATAGACAGTAATATCAACACGTAAAATAAATATACCACTATCATAAACATGATTGCTCACATTTACAACCAATTGGAACAATTTAACACCAACTAAAACTATTTTAATTTCTCAAAATTCAAGTTTTTCATATAAAACTTCATTTTTGATATTCATTATAGAAATCATCACTGTGAATTCGTTAGTTGGCCAAATCACCTCATTCAAATTACGTTACGTTCATATCTCAATGAACTACCATATACAAGCTTCAATTTACTGTTTAACATAATGATTGACCATCTAAATTGGTACTTACCTAAGCCATACAAAAATACATATACTGACAAATTTTCTTCCTACTGTCAAACGATTTTAGCATGCGATTATTGTTTAAACACAATATCTAATCACTATAAGCATATATAACCACCATAACTTACCATTTACTGCTTAACAACTTACCATTACAACAACAACAATTCAAAAAATATAATTCACAAATATAGAAAACTTTTTCGTAGTTCACATATGTTATATACATATATATTATCACTATAAGCTTATAGAACATATAACTCAATTACTAAAATAATCCTTCTAAAAAATAATTCACCGAATTGTTCTTCTCTCACACATACTAGCTATATCTCTCAAACTCTCTCAACTCTCTCAATTACTAAAATAATCTCAAAGCTAGCAAATAGAATGCGAAACCAAATCTCTATAAACAACGTAAACAACGTAAGAAATATAACTGCTAACCCTTAATACCACTAATTACTAACATCACTTAAAAGAAATGTATATAAATATAAATATATTATATTTATTATTTTAATTATTTTATTTATTTTATTAAATTTAAATTTCAAAATTAGAAATATCAAAAGCCATAAGGCTTGTTTGGCAAACCATTTAAAATTAAAGAGTTAAAATACTTAAGCCTTGTTTGACAAAAAACCAATTTAAATCCTTTTCAATTTATTTTAATAAACACTTTAATTTATAACTTATAATCACATATTATTTTCATATCCAACATTAACCCATTAAATTAATCACATACTATATTTTAATTAAATATAGCCTTTTAGCAAATATCACAAAATTATAATTTTTATTATAACTTTATTTACTAATTTATATACCATCTAAATTATTAAATCAACACAACAACATAACACCTCATGTTATAATACAAACCTCTAAATTATAAATTAATTTAATGTAGAAAATTCTCTAATACATTTAGATTCATCAACATACCATCACATCAATAAAATATTTATTTAACAATAAACGCTTCAGATAATATTTATATAACTCAATAAATATTTAAATTACACTTTGTAATTTCGGATCGTTACATCATTCCCTCCTTACAAGGATTCTGTTCCCAAAATCATAATTCAACAATCAAACCGTCATATTCTCCCCTACTTACAAAGATTATGTCCCCGTAATCAAGACACAGATTAAACAAATAACTCGTGGTAATTCTTCATCATAACATCTTCGAGTTCCCACGTAGCCTCTTCGACGTCAGGTTCCTCCATATCACCTTCACGTAAGGTATCACTTTATTCCCGAGCACTTGTTCTTTTCTTGTCAATTATCCGGATAGAATTTCTTCAGTAAGACAAATCTTTACCGAATCGCAACGGTTCATACTCAATCACATGCTTATAATCGAGTTTATACTGGTCGTAATATCGACACACATGAAAAACATTGTGCACATGCTTTAATTCGAGGTAGAGCTACCTCATAAGCCACCTCTCCCACTCACAGAGAATTTCAAAAGGTCCAATAAACCTCTGGCCGAGCTTGCCTTTCTTTCCAAAAAGAATCTTCCCTTCCAAGGAGAAACTTTTAGAAACACAAATTTCCTCGCTTCAAACTCACGACTTTGTCTCAGTTGATTAAGATACTTTTTTCATCGATCTTGAGCAAATACTAGTCTTGCTCGATATAAGTTTGATAACTTCAAATGGTCTCACAACTAGTTCGGGCCTAAACAATTGTCTTTCTCCAACTTCATCACAAAGATAGTGGAGTTCTCGCACTTCTGCCAGATAATACTTACAGATGGCGGCATTCCAATACTTGCGTGGTAACTATTGTTGTATGCAAATTCCACCAATGGTAGATGATCATCCCGCTCCTTTTAAAAATCCATGATGCACGCCGAGCATATCTTCAAGCGCCTGGATCGTTTCTTTCGCTTTGCCCATCGGTTTATGGATGATACGTCAGTGCTCATCTTCAATCAAGGCTCCCATGCATTCTTGTAGTCTCTTCCGTAGAATTTGATGTGAATCTCGATCTCCGTCTCGATACAATTGACACCGAACTCCATGTCTTGAGACGATCTCTTTAAAGTATAATTTCGCCAAATTGATCAAGATTAAATCTAATCTTTATTGGCAAAAAGTGTGCGATTTTGTCAATCATCCACTATCACCCAAATCGCGTCAGATCCTTTCTCGAGTCGTTGGAAGACCTACCACAAAAATCCATTATGATATGCTCCCATTTTCATTCCTAGATTCCAACGGTTGAAGTAATCGCTTGGTCGTTGATGCTCGGCCTTCACTTTCTCGACATGTCAAGCACTTTGCAACGCATTCTCGCAACATCTCTTTTCATGTCCTACCACCAAAAATGACGCCAAATCTTGATACATTTTCGTACTTCCTGATGAATTGAATATCTTGAGCTATGTCCTTCAATCATGATTTCTTCTTTAATCTCCTCGAATCATTGAACCCAAATTCGCCCCTCGAATCTTAGTATTTTCCGCATTATCGACCGGTACTTCGCTTTTTTACCCTCGACTATATTTTGCTTTATTTTCTTGCATTCTTTATCCTATAGAATCGAGCGTTTCTTCACTTTGTCCACCAAAGTTGGACTAGCTTCCATCCGGAACAATTTTGCATTGGTCTCTTCTAGAAATTTGATTTCCAACTCCAAACCATGCCATTCTTTGAAATGAGCTCCCTCCTCATCGCTTAAGAACATCAACTTTTCTCTCGCCTTTCCTACTCAAGGCATCTCGCAACCATTATTAGCTTTTCCCGGATGATAAAAGATCTCGCAATCATAATCTTTTATCAGTTCCATCCATCTTCTTTGACGCATGTTTAGGTCCTTCTGTGTGAAAATATACTTTAGACTTTTATGGTCTGTGTAAATCTCACATTTCTCTCCGTAGAGATAGTGTCTCCATATCTTCAATGCGAACACAACCACCGCCAACTCTAAATCATGTGTCGGATACCCTTTTTTGTAGTCTTTCAGTTGCCTTGATGCATACGCAATAACCTTGCCGTTTTGCATAAGGACACAACCCAATCCTTTGTGTGAAGCATCACTATACACCACAAAGTTTCCTGTATTATCCGGTAATGACAACACAAAAGCCAGACTTAACTTCTTCTTCGCTTCTTGAAAACTTTCTTCACACTTCTCCTTCCAAACAAATTTTATAGATTTCCTGTCAAATTTGTTAACTGAGTGGCAATCTTGGAAAAATCCTCGGATAAACCGCCTATAATATCCTCGCTAATCCCAAGAAACTTCTTACTTTTGATGGAGTTCTTGGTTGTTCCCAATTTATCACAAATTTCAACTTTTGATGGATCTACCAAATCCCATCCTTATCAATTACATGCCCAAGAAATTGTACACGCTCCAAACCAAAATTCACATTTAGAGAATTTCGCATACAACTTTTCTTTTCTTAACGCCTCCAACGTCGACGTAAGTGTTCCACGTGTTCCTCTTGAGTTTTAGAGTACACCAAAATATCATCGATAAATACAACCACAAATTTGTCCAAAATGGTTTAAACACCCTCGCTCATCAAATCCATGAATGTCAGTAGGGCGCTTTGTCGCACCAAAAGACATCACCAAAAAATTCATAATGTCCATACCGAGTTCTAATGTCAGCCTTTCTTGACATCCTCCTTCCTTACTTTCAATTGGTGATACCCACTTCTCAAATCTATTTTTGAGAAATATCTAGCACCTTCAATTGATCAAACAAGTCATCTATTCTTGGCAATGGATACTTGTTCTTAATAAATGACTTTGTTCAATTCCCTATAGTCAATGCAAAGACGATCGACCCATCATTCTTCTTCACGAATAACACCGGTGCTTCTCTACTTGCGACACACTCCATCAATATACTTCTTATCCAGCAGCCTCGCAGCTTGCACCATTAGTTCTTTCATTTATACCGAGCCATTCTCATGCGAAGCCTTTGATATCGTGAGCGCTTTTGGTGCTAAGTCTATCACAAATTTGATTTCTCACCGTGGAAGTCCCGGTAAATCCTCCGAAAACACGCCCACGAACTCCCTAACTACCGGTATTTCTCCAATTTCACACCTTCTCCTTTTGAGTATCGACTATATAGGCTAATTACCCTACACAGCCTTTACTTAACAACTACTTGGCCTGCATCATCGTCTGACATTTCATTTATCTAGGTGATTTACTACCATAAAAGACTACCTTTGACAGAGTCATAAGGTTTACACACTTCTTTTGGCAATTAATTATCGCTCCAAAATGAATAACCAATCCATTCCCAATATCACATCAAACTCTCCAAGTTTTATCGGAATTAAATCTACTTTCATGACATTCCCCTTAATGTTCACCCTACAATTCTTGTATACGAACCTAACAGGAATCACTTCCCTATTCGCAATTTCTATGTTTAAAGGGAATTACAACTCATCACAAGGTATTTCTAACTTCTTAGCAAACTCATCAGATATAAAAGAGCAAGTAAGACCCTTAATCAAATAATACATAAGCATCTATATCATTGATTGGGATAATACGACACGACATCTTTTGATTGCACCGCCCCGCCTACACCGGCCATGTCAAGGTTATGGTCAGTAGCTTATTTGTTGATGTTGGTCCAAAGAATAGTCGCAGCACTTCCACTAGCAATTCCCTTGTTCCCATTTGCCTCACCAAATTTCTTCTTAGGGCACTCACGAGCAAAGTGATCTTTGATCCGCACGTGAAGCACACATTCTTCTTAGCTTGAGTGTGCAATTTGGGGCGATATGACCCTCCCCGCCACAATTGAAGCATACTCTTTTTCCCAAAGAAACACACTCCTCAGAAACTTTCCACATGTAGTACATGCTTCAACTTTTATTTTGTCGGTTTCTTTCACGATTTCCACCTCCTCCATTCCCATTCCACTTCCTCTTCAGGTTGTTGTTGCCATTTCCGCTGCTTTTACCACCACCATTATTAGTTTCACCTTCACTTTTCTTCTTCCTCTCGCTTCTCGATTATGTTTTTCTTATTGCATCGCTCATAGCTTCAAATGAGAATCGCCTTTCTCCATCATCATTGTAAATGTCTTCAATTGGAACAGGAAACCCTCATTGCTAACTAGGGTTTCAGTCCTCGCTGAACCTCTTCGCCTTGGCTCGTCTTCAGGCTTTGACTTGATATGGCGAAAACTCGCCAACTCGTTGAACCTCAAGCAAGATACTCAAACACAATCGACATTGTTCCCTACTTCAATTCTAAAACCGAACTTCCAAATTTAATCTTCAACTTTCTCGAAAATAGGTCTCAAATAATATTTCCTTGAACCTTTCCCAAGATATAACCCCTTGCCCTCCTCGGGTTTTATTGGCCTCGCCACCAATAACTCACCTCTCGCTTTCAACATAAATGTTGCAAAAGCGCTTCTTATTCTCCTATACCCTAGCAACTTCAAAACCTTCTCGATTTCCATAATCCAAGTCTCAGTTTCAATCGGATTCATGGACCCACTAATTTCGTGGTCCCACCGCTTGAAATCCTTAAACGTAACACCTTGGTTCTCGAGGTTGATTCTCAGCAAAGCACCGTTAATAACGCTACTAGTCATTGAATCGGGTTACCATCCACATTGTTGTTGTTTTCTCTCAAATGGTTCCCCGTCGTGATTGACGTCTTGAAGCCATTTTCTGTTAAAATACATCCATTAAATTTTATTCAACCTTTTTAAGTATTATATACTTAAGTTGCACATCATAAAAGTTTATCATGTAACACATAACACTTAACACTTTGAATAAAATAATTGTGAGACCCCAAATTTTATGAATAAAGATTTAAATTTCTCAAAATATTTTTTTTAATATTATGGTGTGGATTTGATATAATGTTATAGTTGTGGGTAGTATTTACAAATTTTGTAAAGTAAGCAAGTGGTTATATAATATTCGTTTGGTCGGGGAATATTCTTTTTGTTGGGAATATCCGCATTTACGACGACACAATCATCAGGACCCCACAACCAAAGTATTGTTGTAGTAAGAAAACGCATGTAATTATCTTTTTATAAAAATAACTATGCGAAGTGTTACCGTTAAAACCGCTGAACTACCCTAGTAGTAAAAGTACAAGAATACGCTGTGGTTGCATAGTAGCACACAGTATTGATTATTGATGCTTACGTGAGAAGACACTCAGTTATACTCAATTATTTCTACAGTAATTGCTGCATCATATCTCTCATATTATTGATTCAATTATTGTCACAGTTTTATGTGCATAATATGTTATTTTATTAAATCAATAATTGAGACGACGGAGTTATTAATATTATTAAATTGCAATATTGACAATGTCTAGAAGTTCTGTCAAGGAGAGGTTAGGTAATTGCGCGCCAGTGAGGAGAAATCCTTACCGAAAGGCCCCCTCTTTCCTGGGAACGACCTGGTTGTTAAATATTGTGAGTTATGATATTAATGATGAATAAGTTGTGTTGATTAATGATTAAATTGATAGTTCCATTGTGTTGGGATTATTAGCGTTAGTGGAAATCGACATTTATTTTGATGATAATTGATGTTTGGGGGTTATATTGATAAATCGGGTAAATTATCGGATAAATGAGCAATTAATTCACATGCTTGTATAACTATTTTTTTACATGTGTGTACTATTGACTCACATTTTGGTACTATTAGTGGAGTTAGTGCAAGATTGATAATACTTACATGACTAAGTTAAAAATGGAGGTATAGATGGAGGTACTATACTGTAATTCGTATTTTCACATGTCTAGAACTATTGATTCACATTATTTACTATTGATTAACATGATTTACTATTAGGGGAGGTGGTGCAAGTTTGATAATACTTGGATGACTAAATTAAAATTGAAGAAAAAGAGGAAGGTATTATACTGTAATATTTAGAGCCCCAAAATGTGGAATTATTGAAACTATATTTTCCTATAAATAAAAGCTCATTCTTCCTTCATTTGTCACCAATTCACCAAAGCTATAGAACAATTATTATAGAGAGAAATTATAGAGAGAAAGAAGAAGAAAAGTATTTTACTACTTCACTACTCATATATCCAAGACTTTCTTCTTAAGGTAAGGGTGTTATTCTTTTGTATTCATGAAGAGAACTTCATTATTTCATTCTTTATTATTATATTGAATAACTTCATATTATGGCACCGCATACATGGTGAAATTCTTCTATTATTCTCGCTTCTTTATTATTCGTTGGAATAACGCTCGACCGTTCCATTTATTATTCTCGCTGAATAACTATTGCATCGTATGCACGGTGATTTCTATTTTTATTCCATTCTTTATTATTCTCGTTTAATATCCTCGTCTCAGACGCTTACGCCTTTAACCGGTTCCATTATTTATTATTCTGTTGGAATATCCTGTATATGCGTTCACGACGGACCTGGTTCCATTATTTATTATTCTATTGGGCATAACCTGTCTGTACAATCTATTGCACGCATGGTGAATCCTCATGTTATTCCATTCTTTATTATTATTCTGTTAGAATAACCTGTCTGTGTGGATTCCCACATGCATAGTGAATGATCCTTTGTATTCATTCCTTATTAAATTGTGGAAATGATCTCAGATACGCGGATTACCGTATATGGCGCTAAAATCCATTTGCGTTTCATATATTCTCTTATACTCAGTTGGTTAAAGCTTTAACTTCTATACTCTATGAAATTAGTGGAATATCCTTGATATTTGTGCTTCATCCAGTATCTTTTCATGAAAATATTCTTCTTAGCATTCTTGAATTTTACTCTACAAAGAAATATCTTTTTGACAATTTGGACGTTATTGGTTCCTGGATAAACTAATTTTTGAACTTGTTTTATTGAATTATTATGTCATTGTCATGATGAGTTATGTTAGTTATTATGTGAAAACGTGAAAGTTTCTTAGAAATCATAAAGGGTTGAAAATCATATTTTGGTAAAAATGGAACATGAAATTCAATTGACCATATCTCCTATTATATTTTGAATTTTTGAGTGAGGTCAAGTTCTAGAGTTAGAACTATGAGTTTTCTAACTTATCCAAGTGGAATCACTGGAAAAGGTGTTGTAGCTTTTTGTGTGGACTGATTTTAGCAAAGGACTCAAAAGTTGCAAAAGAGAAAAATGCTACTGCCCAGAAATTTAAAAGGGCTGTGTCGACCACTTAATTTGTGAGAAGAATTTTGGCCTTTTGGGACATGATAGTATATGGTATAAAGTACCTCTTGTCCAAAAATGAGCTCATTCCGACTAAAAATGAGCAAGTTATGACCATTTCATTATTTAGGTTTTTCCGACGAAAAACGCTATAACCGGAGTTCTATAACTCTGATGACCATGAAATTTAAACTGAAAGCTCATGTTAACATGTGTAAGATCCTACCAAGATTTGGGAATTTCTGGAGTTAAACTTGAGGTAGCTAATTTCTTAAGGAATTAATTAGAAATTGATTTTTGAAAAATAGAAAATGAATTTTAAAAATTCGAGAAAATATATGTGAAAGTAGTATGCATTAAGCCAATCATGTTTGATGTTAAAGCATATACTTTGTAACAATCTTATTCATTTATTAATAAAAAATATTAATTTATTAAAGGCTTTTAATTATTTACATGATGCTGTTTTATAATATGTGATAAACCCATAGTTTTAAGCAATGCTTTTAGAATAATGATGATGATCATTCTAATGAGATCTAAATTCTTAAAAAGTTTAAAACTAAAATAGTTCCCAATCGTTGGATTACTAAATTGGGGATTAGTAAATTCGGATAGATTGGTACATACATTGCTTGCTTATTGGATGAGGATGATTGATCTCATGATCATTTGTGTGGAGACACTAAAGCAAGTATGTAGGTGCTTATTAGAGAATAAGTTCACTGAACGTGGCTCGCTAAGGAATACCTAATGGAGTTTTACTTGCTCATCAATAGGAATTCTCAGAGTGATAGTAGTACAAGTGATCCTTGACTTGAGATCATCATAGTATCTTGTGTATGATGAGTTACACTTTGACTTATTCCGTAAGACCCTTAAGGTATATCAAAGGGTATGCTTGGGTATAATAAGTTATACATGGAGATAATGTATGATCAATAAAGAATCAACCACTTCTAGTAAAAGAAGAGAAATGTCCTATGTGATTCGATAAATGACAACCCAAAGAGTCTTTGGTTAAGGCGTAATGAAATTAGAAAAGGAGTTTCTAATTTGCATTATTTGAGTCAGTGCATTTAAGAGTCGAAATACATATAATTAAATAAAATAAGACTTGATAGTAATTTCATGTGTCTTATATTTAATTGGGACATCAGATGGTGGAAGGATTGAATTGTACTAAGAATTATTTACTCAAAGGTTCTTTTATGATTAATGTTGAAATCTATATTATCCGGAAAGTCGCTGATCGCTAGGAGACTTATCTCTATCAGAGAATAAATATTATTTATTTAAATATTAATTTATTTTATTTAAATAAGATTAGAATTGTTCTAATTGATTTATTCACAACCTGCTTAATATGGAGAACCTAAAGGGTCACACCATAAAAGGAAGAATAATTATTTAAGAAGTTAATGGCATAATCGTAATAATAAGTTAAGTATATTTAATTTAATCTATGGTGATAGAATAAATTAAATAGCTTAATATTTATTATTTAATATTTTGGAAATATTAAATATAAATTAATAAGAGGAGTCTTATTATTATTATTACTATTATTATTATTTAATTCTTAAAGGAGTTTGAGAATTAATTAATAAAAGTACTCTCATTTATTCCTAATAAGATTAGGAGGTTAATTAATTAAAAGTTTAATTAATTATTCCTAATAAGATTATGAGCCTAATTAATTAAAGGAATTTAATTTATTAAAATAAAACTCAATTCCTTAATTGTTAAGGAGGGTTGCCCACATCTATAAATAAGATAAGTCTTATTATGGGTGAGGAGAGTTGTTGTTGTCTTTTTAACAATAGACGTAATTCCAATAGTTGGGAGAGTACGCTCCTTTTCTATGAGAGATAGAAAAACTAGGGTTTTGCCAGACACCCATCTTCTTGAATCTTTATTTTTCTTGGTGGATCACCTCTAGAGGCCAAACACTTGGGTGGCTAACGTTGATCAAAGGAAGGAACCAAACCCGGTGGAATCAAGTTGAACGCCAAAAGGATTGAGGTGAACTTGTACCGAGGAAGCTCTTGATCTTCAAGGGTATGGTTATTGTTCGCATAAAGGGTGATCCCGTATATGGTTTGTAAAATTTTAAAACTCTATTTTTACACGCTTTCGCTTATCTGCAATTTGATTGCGTTCATGAATATTACAAACCTAACAGTGGCATCAGAGCCAAACCTTTATGCGAATTATTAATTGTTTTAATTTAATATGTATATTGATATTGTTTAGAACAATTTAATTGGACATAATTTTATTGTATAAAATTTTAAAAAAAACACGAAATAGTTGATTTCGCTCCTGTTCTTCGAAATAGTTGATTTCTAGTTATTTTGAAAAAGGTTGCATGTGATATCTTTTAAAAAGGTATATCAGTATGTTTCTTCACATGATTTCAAATAAGGGATTCAAAAGCTTGCAGGATTCAAATTTTAGGAATCTTAAGCACGTGGATCATTCTTGTATGGTTAATATATAATTAGATTATATATAATACTTAATATATAGAATTTTCATGAATCACGTTATTATATATATAATTCTAGAACCTGCCACGTTTTTTTTCTTTGAAAAAGATTTGAGCGTGGATTGTTTATATATATATATATATATATATATATATATATATATATATATATATTTTATAATAATTTTATAATTTTTAATATTAATATAAATTTATTTTAATATTAAAATAAAAAGGTTTATTTTAATTTTAAAATTAAATTTCATGCTAACTAATTAGAGTTGGAATTGGATTCCACGATAACTAATTGGAGTTGAAATTGATTTCATGTTTCCTAAAATAAAGGAGTTTATTTGTGAATAGAAAAGTGAATCCATCTTTCCTTAAATAAAGTAGTTTATTTATATATGAAATAAGATTTCATATTATTCAAAATAAAAGAGTTTATTTGTGAATAGGAAAGAGAATTCGTGTTTCCTTTAATATAAATGAGTTTTTTTAACATGGAATTGATTCCATAATTAATTAAAATAAATGAGTTTATTTTGATTAAAGATTTTGATTAAAATAAAATAGTTTATTTTATTCAAAATTGGATAAATTAAAATAAAATAGTTTTATTTTGATTTAAATTTGGATTAAAATAAAGGAGTTTATTTTGATTCAAAATTAGATTTTATACTAACTAAATTTGCCCATTAAATGATATCAATATATATATTGAATGTTTATTATTCATGAGATGAATGGTATTTATTGATGCATATGGTGATGTGTATGATAATAAATGGGATTGATTATGAACTATTAACCAATGTGATTGGATTTTATTTTAGTTGGATGCATGAATGTATGAGTTTTATTAAATGGGGTCTCACAGACTCGCCTTCTCTAATTTTTCTTAATGTATATTCTATCTCCTCCTATGTACTTCCCTCGATCACGATCAAGGTTTCTATTTATTTTAAATTATTTTTGTAATAGGAATAGTTAGAATTAATTTTGAAGAATTGGAGACCAAGGAGCAAGGAGCGCTTGAAGACCCGCTTTGTAATGGAGCCCAAGTTTAAATGTAATAGTTATATTTAAATATTAATTCTCGCACCCTAGGGTTTTGACCTTTTGGTTCACTTGGTGGCTCTAGTGAACCAAACTAGAATAAAAGTCCATAATCAATCCGTGTAGAATATAGTATTCTATATGTGCATGCTTGTATATATATATATTATATATTATGCAAACATGCTTCGCATGTTAATTAATATGACGCGTATTTTATATATATATATATATATATATATATATATATGTGTGTGTGTGTGTGTGTGTGTGTGTGTGTGCAAAACAAGATGAGACAAATTAATAACAAACCCTCAAATATTTTATATTAAGTTATAACGCTCAAAGATATTTGGAATATCGAACGCCGCTTTCTAAAGATGATAGAAACAATAGAGTATCAATATTTGATATGAGTTTGTTGTGTACACACAAGGCAAGTATTAAATATTTAAGATGTTGTTTTTATTACATATGATGTTTATAAGGAATTGAACATTATCGCTTTGTTGTGCACACACAAGGGTCAGTAGTTTTCTTCACTTATATGGAAATGCTTGGTTCTGACTTAACTTAAATCATTTTAGTTCGATGTGCACACACTGACAACCATTATGATTTAAGAGGCAAAATATAAGGAGTTACATAGTTGATGTAATTGACAAGAGTTGTCTACCTATTTATTTATATATAGTTTGTTGTGCACACACAAGGCTATATACATTTAAAATGGGATCCTTATTCTCACTAGCATATCTTTAATTAGATAATGCCGAACTATATATATTGAGGGTAATATAGTTTGAAGAAAATAGTGGGAGATACCAATTTAAAATAAGACCTAATTTATTTTGGTAATTAATAAAAGAATGTATGCTAAAATGTTGTTAATTATAAATTCATTTACAGAATTTTACAATGTCTAAATTACCATCACTGCGAAGCATATTAGATGTTATTTAACTGGACCGTATTAAATGGACTGGTTAAGGAATTGAGAAAAGTTCTCACAGCTGAAAAGCTATCTTATGTCCTTAATACGCCTATCCCTGCAATGGTTGCAGACAATACCTCTGAGGAAGAGATTGTTGATTTTAGAAAGTGACAAGATGATGCACAGTTGGCTCAATGCATCATTCTCGCATCCATGAGTAACGTGCTTCAAATACAAAGATGAAACTATGGATGCTCCTACTATATGCCCCACACATCAAGTAGTTGATGGTGAGGAAAGTAGACCGATAGATATCGACATCTAAGGAGCTCTTCCGATCTAGAATGACCAACGACACTACAATATGCATACATACGTCCCTAAACATAATCAATTTGATTGATCAATTAGGACAACGGGGTTTGTTATGGATGGAGAGTTGAACCAAGATTTGATCTTGTACTCACTCCTGGACTCCTTTTACAATTGTTGTGAATTTTTAATATGAACAAGCTAGATATCAGCCTCGCTGATTTTCTTAACATGTTGAAAAATGTTGAGAATCACTTTCCAACCAAGAAAGACCATGTCTTACTGGTAGGGGCCAAATGATCTTCTGAAAAGAAGAACGATTCAAAGAAGGAAATTAAAAGGTAAAAAGAAAGGATAAGAAGAACAAAACTGATATGGATAGCAAAGGAGTTTGCTTCCACTGCAATAAGCCTGAACACTGGAAACAAACTGCGAGAAGCATCTTGCAGAGGCCAACAAAAGAAGCTTAGTGAAGTTTCGGTTATAAATACAATTTTGTTCAACATTTAAAATAAATCTTTCTTTAGGTCAAGGTTCTACTTGGGTATTGGATACCGACTTTGGTTATCATAAATATAGATTTATGAAGAGACCAAACAGAAGTAGAAAGCTAAACAAAGGATAAGTAATCCTATGTCTGGTAAATGAAGCAAAGATTGCTGCATTAGTCATAGGAACTTATAGTTTAGCAATGCCTACGGGCAAATCTATTAAGTCAATAAGTTGTTATTATATTCCAGTACTTGTTAGAAACATTATTTTTATTTTATTGTTGGACAATAAAACCTTTGGTATTATATTTAAGAACAATTGTTGTTCTATATATAATAATAATGTTTTGTATAAAACTGGAATATTCCTTAATGGATTTTGTGTACTTGACTTACGTAAAAATTATTTTGCAAATTGAACAAAATAGTATAAGAAAACGAGATGATCATTCAAAGAGTTGAATGTTTGTATTTGATGAAATACAAGTATGAATTATTTGAAAGGTTCAAAGAATTCAAAAGTGAAACTAATTTGAAAAGTATTAAGATTATTTGATCGGATCAAGGAAGGAATACTTGTGCAATGAGTTTCTAGATCATCTCAAATGGTTTTCTCATAATGGACGCCTCCTGATACGCAATAATTGATTGATGTATCTGAAAGGAAAAATCGTACCTTATTGGATATGGTGTGGTCCATAATGATTTTACCGACATTTCAGTATCCCTCTGGGGTCATGCCCTAGAAATGGTCAGCATATCTACAAAAGGTAACCTCAAAATCCAAATTTCAAGACTCCATAAAAGTTATGGACAGGGAGGATTCTTAATCTTAAGTATGTTAAGATAAAGGGTTGTCCAACTTATATGAAAAAGTTTAAAAGGATAAGCTTGGGACAAGATTTGACAAGTACAGATTTGTGGGACATCCAAAAGTAAGTTTAAAGTATATGTTCTATAATCCTGCTTAACAAAAAGTGTTTGTTGCGAAACACGCTTTCTTCTAAGATAAAGGTTTTTATAATTGAAGGGACTAGTGGGAAGATAATAGAATCTTGAAGAGTTCAAGAACCACAAAATACTATAAGTCAAATAAGAGGAACCTGCAGATAGACCTATTGTACCACAACCGAATCGTAAATTTGGAATAGTACCGAAGATACCTAGGAGGTATAAATTCATCATGGATGATGATGATGAGGTATGCATCATAGAAGATGATGATCTAGAGTTACATACGATGAGGTAAGAGTTCTAGTGTGTACAAAAGGGTCAGTGGGAGTGCCGTGACTTTTCTAATATTATATATTGATATACTATGGATAAGGAATGACATACTAATGCTCTAATCAAGAAGATAAAGTTGTTCAAACATTCCTCCATGAATGATTTAGGAAGAGTATCTTAACCCAAGTGTACGATATTCATTTGATGTTAAAGTCGCTTAGCATGACAAACTCCAAGAGATGTCTCATGTTGATGAGATATGGAGTGTATCTCTTTAATAGTCCCCACGCACACCTAAAAAGAGAGATCGCATGAGTGACAATCATGTATGCAATGAAATATACGAGACCTGATGATGATCAGTCATATTCTGGAGAAGTTCACTGTGAGTCAGTGAAAAACATCTTAAAGTACTTAATCGGTAAAAAGGATGTGATTAAAATTTATGGTGGGTCTAAATTAAAACTAGAGGGCTTAACAGACTCGAGTTTTTTTAGACAGACCAAGATGACAGAAAAATCAACTTTAAGGTAAAGTGTTACCTTAAACTGTGGTGCAGTGAATTGAAAAGGTTTCAAATAGCAAAGTGTTGCTGGTTTTAGTGATAAAGACAAAGTATATAGCTGTAAATGAAGCTGCAAGTTGATTGTTTGGATAAAAGTTCATTACAGAACTAGGAATAGTTCCTAAGTCTCATCTTAGATCTAAACATGTGTTGTGGCACTTTCATTTGATTATAAGAATCATTGAAAGATAGGAAATCACTATAGAGATAGTGGACTCTCAAGAACAACATTACATATCCATTAACTGAAGCCTATCCAACAGCAGGATAATCATCACTTAGAGAAGAAGAGTATGATATACCATGACGATTGGCTTTAGTGCAAGTGGGAGATTAAAAGTAGTATGAACACAAGCCAATCATGTTTGATGATAAAGCATATACTTTGTAACAATCTTATTCATTTATTAATAAAAAATATTAATTTATTAAAGGCTTTTAATTATTTACATGATGCTATTTTATAATATGTGATAAACCTATAGTTTTAAGCAATGCTTTTAGAATAATGATGATAATCATTCTAATGAGATCTAAATTCTTAGAAAGCTTAAAACTAAAATAGTTCCCAATCATTGGATTACTAAATTGGGGATTAGTAAATTCGGATATATTGGTACATACGTTACTTGCTCATTGGATGAGGATGATTGATTTCATGATCATTTATGTGGAGACACTAAAGCAAGTATGTAGGTGCTTATTAGAGAATAAGTTCACTGAACGTGGCTCGCTAAGGAATACCTAATGGAGTTTTACTTGCTCGTCAATAGGAATTCTCAGAGTGATAGTAAGACAAGTGATCCTTGGACTTGAGATCATCATAGTATCTTGTGTATGATGAGTTATACTTTGACTTATTCCTTAAGACCCTTAAGGTATATCAAAGGGTATGCTTGGGTATAATAAGTTATACATGGAGATAATGTATGATCAATAAAGAATCTACCACTTCTAGTAAAAGAAGAGAAATGTCATATGTGATTCGATAAATGACAACCCAAAGAGTCATTGGCCAAGGCGATGAAATTAGAAAGGAGTTTCTAATTTGCATTATTTGAGTCAGCATTTAAGAGTCGAAATACATATAATTAAATAAAATAAGACTTGACAAAGAATTCCATGTCTTATATTTAATTGGGACATCAGTATGGTGGAAGGATTGAATTGTGCATTTAACTATTTACTCAAAGGTTCTTTTATGATTAATGTTGAAATCTATATTATCCGGAAAGTCGCCGATCGCTAGGAGGCTTATCTCTATCAGTAGAATAAATATTATTTATTTAAATAAATTAATTTATTTATTTATTTAAATAAGATTAGAATTGTTCTAATTGATTTATTCACAACCTTTTTAATATGGAGAACCTAAAGGGTCACACCATAAAAGGAAGAATAATTATTTAAGAAGTTAATGGCATAATCGTAATAATAAGTTAAGTATATTTAATTTAATTTATGGTGATAGAATAAATTAAATAGCTTAATATTTTTATTTAATATTTTGGAAATATTAAATATAAATTAATAAGAGGAGTCTTATTATTATTATTACTATTATTATTTAATTCCTAAAGGAGTTTGGGAATTAATTAATAAAAGTACTCTCATTTATTCCTAATAAAATTAGGAGGTTAATTAATTAAAAGTTTAATTAATTATTCCTAATAAGATTAGGAGCCTAATTAATTAAAGGAATTTAATTAATTAAAATAAAACCCAATTCCTTAATTGTTAAGGAGGGTTGCCCACATCTATAAATAAGATAAGTCTTATTATGGGTGAGGAGAGTTGTTGTCTTTTTAACAACAGACGTAATTCCAATAGTTGGGAGAGTACGCTCCTTTTCTTTGAGAGATAGAAAAACTAGGATTTTGCCAAACACCCATCTTCTTGAATCTTTATTTTTCTTGGTGGATCACCTCTAGAGGCCAAACACTTGGGTGGCTAACGTTGATCAAAGGAAGGAACCAAATCCGGTGGATTCAAGTTGAACGCGAAAAGGATCGAGGTGAACTTGTACCGAGGAAGCTCTCGGATCTTCAAGGGTATGGTTCTTGTTCTTTCTTTTTCGTTTAATTAATAATTGTGCATAAAGGGTGATCCGAGTATATGGTTTGTAAAATTTTAAAACTCTATTTTTTACACGTTTCCGCTTATCTGTGCAATTTAATTGCGTTGATGAATATTACAAACCTAACAATATGTTCATTATGGGACTATATTCTGCTAAATCCCAAGAAAAAAATATTTTTGGGACTGATTTGGTATTTTTTATGAAAATTATTTAGTTACGAACATATGAGTTATATGTTATGTGAAGTAACAAAGTTGGAAAATAGGATCTTATGGCTTGGAAATCCTATATAAGGTATACGCAGATTTTTGATAAGGCATTTGATCATTGGTGATGAAATCTTATGAGTATGGCATTTTTGAATGATTAAATGCATTATTTGGTAAAGTATAAACAATTGAAATAAATTGTTTATAAGTTTAAGACGTGATTAAAATATTGTTATGATATTAATAATATTAGATTATGAATTTATTATGTGATTGATAATATTTGGATAAATTTAAAGTCTTTAATATGTATCCTTGTTTTCAGTTGATTAATATGTTTATATCATTGTCATCATCCTCATGCTTATATGGTGATAAAAGTTATCTTGGCTTACGTGCAAAGATGGACTGTGGATTATTGAATTGTATATCTTTGGCTTACGTGCAAAGATGAACCTGTTGGTTGTTGGTTTTATAGTTGTATATCTTCGCTTACGTGCGTAGATGGACTTGGTATGATTATGACTAGGATTATTCAAAGATAGTCATGATCATTGATGATTTAATGAATATCCTTGGCCCGTAGTACGTGGAATGATTCAAGATGTGGTTTATTTATTAAGTCGAGTCTCGTAGATAAAATTGATGAAAACCTTTTTAAATCATAGAAGATAGTAGATTTTATTCTCTACTTGACTTTTCTAATGGATTGCTTGTTCAAATTTGCAGCTTAAACTTGATGTCTATTGTATTTTATCAGTTTAACATTATTGAAGACTAATGATAATTTATTCTACATTATCTTAGTCATAATATTTCTTACTGGGCTAGTTGAGCACCTTTCTTTCACTGTTCTCTTCAGGAAATGAGAACGTATCCGGGACTAGTCGGGGAACGTAGTGATGGTCCAGATGATAGCATTAGTAGTCCTCACTATTCTGTTAAATAGTGTTACAATAAATGTAACGAGGACTCCATTCGGTGTGGATATTGTCTAGATGGCAATATTCTTATTAAAACTCTCAGTTTATGTTTCGTCGTATTTTACACGACAGCTATATTATTAAGTTATATTTGAATTCTATACCATGTATTTGACGACTCAAGATGGGTGATGAATACCTAATTTTGGGGGCATCACAGTTGGTATCAAAGCTTAGGGATATAATCCCTGGCTAAGATGTGAGACAAGTGTTAGGTTTGTAATATTCAAGAACGCAATCAAATTGCAAAATTAAAGCGGAAACGTGTAAAAATCAGAGTTTAATATTTTACAAACCATATACCCGGATCACCCTTTATGCACAATTATTAATTAAACGAAAAAGATAACGAATAAGAATCATACCCTTGAAGATCGAGCTTCCTCAGGTACAAGTTCACCTCCAATCCTTTTCGCGTTCAACTTGAATCCACCGGGTTTGGTTCCTTCCTTTGATTAACGTTAGCCACTCAAGTGTTTGGCCTCTAGAGGTGATCCACCAAGGAAGAAGAAGGATTTAAGAAGATGGGTATTTGGCTCAAACCCTAGTTTTATATCTCTATAGAAAAGAACGTACTCTCCAACTTTTGGAATTGCGTTGTTGTAAAAGTCAACAACCACTCACCCATAATAAGACTCCTCTTATTTATAGATGTGGACAACCCACCTTAACAATTAAGGAATTGGGATTTATTTAATTAATTAAATTTTTTTAATTAATTAAGCTCCCTAATCTTATTAGGGATAATTAATTAAACTCCTTTAACTAATTTTCCTTCCTAATCCAATTAGGAATAAATGAGAGTACTTATATTAAATTAATTCCTAAACTCTTTTAGAAATTAAAATAATAATAATTGTAAAAATATTAATAAGACTCTCTTATTAATTTATATTTAATATTTCTAAAATATTAAATAATAATATTAAGCTATTTAATTTATTCTATCACCATAGATTAAATTAAATATACATAACATATTATTACGATTTGCCATTAACTTCTTAAATAATTATTCTTCCTTTTATGGCGTGACCCTTTAGGTTTTCCATATTAAACCGGTTGTGAATAAATCAATTAGAACAATTCTAATCTTATTTAAATAAATAAATTAAATAATTAATTTATTTAAATAAATAATATTTATTCTATAATAGGGATAAGCCTCCCTAGCGATCAACGACTTTCCAGATAATATAGATTTCAACATTAATCATTAAAGAACCTTTTGAGTAAATAGTTACCGTACAATTCAATCCTTCCACCATACAATGTCCCAATTAAATATAAGACATGGAATTACTGTCAAGTCTTATTTTATTTAATTATATGTATTTCGATACTTAAATGCACAACTCCAAATAATGCAAATTAGAAACTCCTTTCTAATTTCATTCTGCCTTGGCCAAGGACTACTGGGTTGTCATTTATCGAATCGCATAGGACATTTCTCTTCTTTTAATAGAAGTGGTAGGTTCTTTATTGATCATACATTATCTCCATGTACAACTTATTATACCAAAGCATACCCTTTGATATACCCTAAGGGTCTTAAGGAATAAGTCAAAGTATAACTCATCATACACAAGATACTATGATGATCTCAAGTCCAAGGATCACTTGTACTACTATCACTACAGAATTCCTATCGACAGCAAGTAAAACTCCATTAGGTATTCCTTAGCGAGCCAATGCTCAAAGAACTTATTCTCTAATAAGCACCTACATACTTACTTTAGTGTCTCCACACAAATGATCATGAGATCAATCATCCTCATCCAATGAGAAAGCAACGATGTACCAATCTATCCGGATTCACTAATCCCCAATTTAGTAATCCAATGATTGGGAACTATTTTAGTTTTAAGCTTTCTAAGAATTTAGATCTCATTAGAATGATCATCATCATTATTCTAAAAGCATTGCTTAAAACTATGGGTTTATCACATATTATAAAAAAAAGATCACGTAGATAATTAAAAGCCTTTAATAAATTAATACTTTTTATTAATAAATGAATAAGATTGTTACAAAGTATTTGCTTTATCATCAAACATGATTGGCTTGTGTGCATATTACTTTCAATCTCCCACTTGCACTAAAGCCAATCGTCATTGTATCTTATACTCTTTTTCTCTAAGTGACGATTATCCTGCTGTTGGATAAGCTTTAGTTAATGGATATGTAATGTTGTTCTTGAGAGTCCACCATCTCTATAGTGATTTCCCATCTTTCAATGATTCTTATAATCAAATGAAAGTGCCACAACACATGTTTAGATCCAAGATGAGACTTAGGAACTATTCCTAGTTCTCAGAATGAACTTTTAATCCAAACAATCAACTTGCACTTTCATTTATAGCTATATACTTTGTCTTTATCACTAAACCAAAGAACTCTTTCATTGTTTGGAACCTTTCCAATTCATCGCACCACTTGCTTAAGGTAACACTTTACCTTAAAGTGGATTTTTCTGTCGTCTTGGTCTCGTCTCAAAAAACTTGAGTCTCATTAAGCCCTCTAGTTTTAATTTAGACCCACCATGAATATGATCACATCCTTAGTGCTTTGGTTAAGCACTTTAAGATGTTTTTCACTGACTCATAGTGAACTTCTCCATAATATGACTGATCAACATCAGGTCTCGTATATTTCATTGCATACATGATTGTCACTCATGCGATCTCTCTTCTTTTAATAGTTTGTGGGGACTATTAAGAGAGATACACTCCATGGCTCATCAACATGAAACATCTCTTGGAGCTTGCCATGCTAAACGACTTTAGCATAAAATGAATATACATTCCTTGGGTTAAGTCGAGCATCCTCTTGAATCTATCTATATAGATTTTATCCCCAATTAAGATACTCTTCCCAAATCATTCGTGGAGGAATTTTTAGACAACTTTATCTTTACTGATTGTAGCATTGGTATGTAATTCCTCATCCGTAGTATATCAACATATAATACTAGAAATTTCACGACGCCCCATCGACCCTTTTGTACACACTAGTCTTCTTACCTCATCGAATGTAACTCGGATCATCATCTTCTATGATATGTACCTCATCATCATCATCCATAATGAATCCATACCTCCTAGGTATCTTTGGTACTATTCCGATTTATTTATCTTGCTATGGTACAATAGGCCTATCTACAGGTTCCTCTTATTTGACTTATAGTGTTTTGTGGTTCTTGAACTCTTGAAGATCTATTATCCTCCCACTAACCCCTTCAATGTTAAACACCTTTATCTTAGAAGGCAGCGTGTTTTGTAACAAACACCTTTTGCTAACTAAGATTATAAAACATATACCCTAAACTTACTTTAGGATGTCCCACAAATTGACACTTATAAAATCTTGTCCCAAGCTTATCCTTTGAAACCTTTTTACATAAGTTGGACAACCCCTTATCTTAACATACTTAAGATTAGGAATCCTCCCTGTCTATAACTTTTATGGAGTCTTAGGGCCAGATTTTGAGGTTACCTTTTCCGTAGATATGTAGCCATTTCTAGGACATGATCCTAGAAGGATACTAGAATGTCGGTAAAATCATTTTGGACCGTACTATGTTCAACAAGGTATGATTTTTCCTTTCAGATACATCAATCAATTATTATGTATCATGAGGTGTCCATTATGAGAAAACCATTTGAGATGATCTAAAAACTTATTGCACAAGTATTTATTCCTTGATCTAATCAAAGAATCTTAATACTTTGCCAATTTGTTTCACTTCTGATTTCTTTGAACCTTTCAAATAATTCACACTTGTATTTCATCAAATACATACATTCAACTCTTTGAATGATCATCTCCTTTTCTTATACTAGTTTGTTCAATTTACAAAATAATTTTTCACGTAAGTCAATTATACAAAATCCATTAAGTAATCTTTTCGGTTCTATACTAAAACATTATTATTATAAATAGAACAACAATTGTTCTTAATTATAATACCAAAAATTTTATTGTCCAACAATAAAATGGAAATAATGTTTCTAACAAGAATTGGAATACAATAACAACTTATTGACTTAATAGATTTGCCCGTAAGCGTTGCTAAACTATAAGTTTCTATAGCTAATGCAAAGAACCTTTGCTTCATTTTCCACATATAGGATTACTTATCTTTGTTTAACTTTCTACTTACGCTTGGTCCCTTCATAAATCTATATTTATGATAACCAAAGTCGATATCCAATATCCAAGTAGAACCTTGACTTAAAGAAAATTTTATTTTAAATCATGAACAAATTTGTATTGTAACCGAAACTTCACTAAGCTTCCTTGGTTAGCCTCTCGCAAGATCCTTCTCGCAGCTTCTTTCCAAAGGTCCAGTGCTTATTGCGGTGGAAGCAAACTCCTTTGCTATCCGTGATCGCTTTTGTTCTTATTATCCTTTGTTTTTGCCTTTCTATATACCTTCTTTGAATCGTTCTTCTTTTTCGGAAGATCCTTTGGCCCCTACCAAGAAGACATGGTCTTTCTTGGTTGAAAGTGACTCTCATCATTTTTCAACATGTTAAGCAAATCAACGAAGTTTATATCTAGCTTGTTTATATGAAAATTCACAACAATTGTGAAAGGAGTCCGGAGTGAGTGCAAGATCAAATCTTGGCTCAACTCTCCATCCATGACAAAACCCGTTGTCTAATTGATCAATCAAATTGATTATCATTAGGACACGTATTTTCAGATCTTGTAGTGCCTTCGGTCATTCTAGATTGGAAGAGCTCTTTAGATATCTGATATCTATCAGTCTTACTTTCCTTGCCATCAACTACTTGATGTGTAGGAATATAGTAAGAGCATCCATAGTTTCATGCTGAAGCTGAAGTTCGTTACTCATAGATGCGAGCATGATGCATTGAGCCAACTGTGCATCATCTTGCCACTTTCTAAAAGTAGCAATGTCTTCCTCAGAGGCATTGTCTGCAACCATTGCAGGGATAGACGTATTAAGAACATAAGATAACTTTTCAGCTGTGAGAACTTTTCTCAATTCCTTAACCAATCCGTTTAATTCGGTCTGGTCAAATAGCATCTAATATGCTTCGCAGTGATAGTGATTTAGACATTGTAAAATTATGTAAATGAATTTGTAATTAACAACATTTTAACATACATTCTTTTATTAATTACCAAAATAATTTAGTTTTTGTTTTAAATTGGTATCTCCCACTATTTTCTTCAAACTATATTACCCTCACTTATATAGTTCAGCAAAATCTAATTAAAGATTTGCTAGTGAGAATAAGGATCCCATTTCAAATGTATAAAGCCTTGTGGTGACACAACAAACTATATATAAATAAATAGGTAGACAACTTTTGTCAATTACATCAACTATGCAACTCCTTTTCTTTTGCCTCTTAGATTATTTTGATCAAGTGGTGGCACATCCGAATCAAAATTATCCAAGTTAAGTCCGACCTAGCACTCCATATATTCAAAAAGAAAAATATCATCCTTGTGGTGACACAACAAAATAATATTGTTCAATTTTCTTTATAAGCATCAAATGTGATAAATTAACATCTTAAATACTTAATACTTGCCTTGTGGTGACACAACAAACTCATATTAAATATTTAATACTCTATTAATTTTATCATGCTAGAAGGCTACGCTCAATATTCCAAATATCTTTGAACGCTTAGGACTTAATATAAAAAAATTGAGGGGTTTGTTATTAATTTGTCTTATCTTGTTTAGCACGCATGCACATATATATATAAAAATACGCTATATATTAATTAACATGCGAAGCATGTTTGCATAATATATAATATATATAGTATAAGCATGCACATATAGAATACAATATTCTACCTTGATTGATTATGGACTTTTATTCTAGTTTGGTTCACTAGAGCCACCAAGTGAACCAAAAGGTCAAACCCTAGGAGTGCAAGAAATAATATTTAAATATAACTATTACATTTAAACTCCTGCTCCATTACAAATGGGTCTTCAAGCTCCTTGCTCCTTGATCTCCAATTCTTCAAAATTAATTCTAACTATTCCTATTACAAAACTATTTAAAATAAATAGAAACCTTGATCGCTAAATAAGGGAAGTACATAGAGGGAATAGAATTTACATTAAGAAAAAATTAGAGAAGGCGAGGTACGCAGAATTCCCATTTAATAAAACCCATACATTCATGCATCCAACTAAAATAAAATCCAATCACATCGGTCAATAGTCCATAATCAATCCCATTTATTATCATACACATCATCATATGCATCAATAAATAACATTCATCTTATGAATAATAAACATTTAATATATATATTGATATCATTTAATGGGCAATTTAGTTAGTATAAAATCTAATTTTGAATCAAAATAAACTCTTTTATTTTAATCCAAATTAAAATAAAACTATTTTATTTTAATTTATCCAATTTTGAATAAAATAAACTATTTTATTTTAATCAAAATCTTTAATCAAAATAAACTTCTTTATTTTAATTAATTATGGAATCCAATTCCATGTAAAAAAAAAATTATTAAAGGAAACACTTAATTCTTTTTCCTATTCACAAATAAACTCCTTTATTTTGAATAATATGAAATCTTATTTCATATTTAAATAAACTCCTTTATTTAAGGAAACATGGATTCTCTTTCCTATTCACAAATAAACTCTTTTATTTTGAATAATATGAAATCTTATTTCATATCTAAACAAACTCCTTTATTTAAGGAAAGATGGATTTACTTCCCTATTCACAAATAAACTCCTTTATTTTAGAAAAAATAAAATCCAATTTCAACTCCAATTAGTTATCATGGAATCCAATTCCAACTCTAATTAGTTAGCATGAAATCTAATTTTAAAATTAAAATAAACCTTTTTATTTTAATATTAAAATAAACCTTTTTATTTTAATATTAAAATAAACATTTTATTTTAAAATTAAAATAAACTTTTATTTTAATAATAAAATTATTTAGAACCGTAGCTTTTTAAAAGAAAAAACTATTCCTGTTAAACGTTTTTCGTTTAAACGTTTTTTTTTGTATGCATATTGCGTTCATGATATGTGGTAGCTTTTTAAAAGAAAAAACTATTCCTGTTAACTAACAAATCTTGGATGGAAAAAAAAAATGGTCCACGTGACCTTTAACTTGGAATCAGCGAATCTCAAATAACCTTTAAAAAAAAAAAAAACAATCCACGTGAAACTAAAGTTAACAATTAACATAGAATCACGGTTTTTTTTTTTAAAAAAAAAAATCGCGAATTGTTTACGGCTGTTCCCCTTTTTTTTTTTTTTTTTATATAAATTTTATAAAATAAAATTATGCCCAAATAAATTGTTCAAAACACATATCAACATACATATCAAATTTTGAACAATTAATAATTCGCATAAAGGTTTGGCTCTGATGCCACTGTTAGGTTTGTAATATTCAAGAACGCAATCAAATTGTAAAATTAAAGCGGAAACGTGTAAAAATCAGAGTTTAATATTTTACAAACCATATACCCGGATCACCCTTTATGCACAATTATTAATTAAACAAAAAAAATAACGAATAAGAATCATACCCTTGAAGATCGAGCTTCCTCGTGTGAAGTTCACCTCCAATCCTTTTCGCTCAACTTGAATCCACCGGTTTGGTTCCTTCCTTTGATCAACGTTAGCCACCCAAGTGTTTGGCCTCTAGAGGTGATCCACCAAGGAAGAAGAAAGATTTAAGAAGATGAGTATTTGGCTCAAACCCTAGTTTTCTATCTCTATAGAAAAGAACGTACTCTCCAACTTTTGGAATTGCGTTGTTGTAAAAGTCAACAACCCCCTCACCCATAATAAGACTCCTCTTATTTATAGATGTGGGCAACCCACCTTAACAATTAAGGAATTGGGATTTATTTAATTAATTAAATTCTTTTAATTAATTAAGCTCCCTAATCTTATTAGGGATAATTAATTAAACTCCTTTAACTAATTTTCCTTCCTAATCCAATTAGGAATAAATGAGAGTACTTATATTAAATTAATTCCGAAACTCTTTTAGAAATTAAAATAATAATAATTGTAAAAATATTAATAAGACTCCTCTTATTAATTTATATTTAATATTTCTAAAATATTAAATAATAAATATTAAGCTATTTAATTTATTCTATCACCATAGATTAAATTAAATATACATAACATATTATTACGATTATGCCATTAACTTCTTAAATAATTATTCTTCCTTTTATGGTGTGACCCTTTAGGTTCTCCATATTAAACCTATTGTGAATAAATCAATTAGAACAATTCTAATCTTATTTAAATAAATAAATTAAACAATTAATTTATTTAAATAAATAATATTTATTCTACAATAGGATAAGCCTCCCTAGCGATCAACGACTTTCCGTATAATATAGATTTCAACATTAATCATTAAAGAATTTTTTGAGTAAATAGTTACTGCACAATTCAATCCTTCCACCATACAATGTCCCAATTAAATATAAGACATGGAATTCTTGTCAAGTCTTATTTTATTTAATTATATGTATTTCGATCCTTAAATGCACAACTCCAAATAATGCAAATTAGAAACTCCTTTCTAATTTCATTCTCGCTTTGCCAAGGACTCTTTGGGTTGTCATTTATCGAATCACATAGGACATTTCTCTTTTTAATAGAAGTGGTAGATTCTTTATTGATCATACATTATCTCCATGTACAACTTATTATACCCAAGCATACCCTTTGATATACCCTAAGGGTCTTAAGGAATAAGTCAAAGTATAACTCATCATACACAAGATACTATGATGATCTCAAGTCCAAGGATCACTTGTCTTACTATCACTACTGAGAATTCCTATTGACAGCAAGTAAAACTCCATTAGGTATTCCTTAGCGAGCCACGCTCAATGAACTTATTCTCTAATAAGCACCTACATACTTGCTTTAGTGTCTCCACACAAATGATCATGAGATCAATCATCCTCATCCAATGAGAAAGCAACGTATGTACCAATCTATCCGGATTCACTAATCCCCAATTTAGTAATCCAATGATTGGGAACTATTTTAGTTTTAAGCTTTCTAAGAATTTAGATCTCATTAGAATGATCATCATCATTATTCTAAAAGCATTGCTTAAAACTATGGGTTTATCACATATTATAAAACAAAGATCATGTAGATAATTAAAAGCCTTTAATAAATTAATACTTTTTATTAATAAATGAATAAGATTGTTACAAAGTATATGCTTTATCATCAAACATGATTGGCTTGTGTGCATATTACTTTCAACAAGAACTAGGAGGGGAGAGACGGGGAATTCCTTCGCTAGCATGACCTACCTAAGTTTATTTGATATTTAATTGGTCGGTCAGAGTATAGGGATAATATGTGATATGTTAATTAACCCTTGTTTTGTTGCGATTTGAAAATGGCATCCAAAAAATGTTGAGATAAGCAATGAAGCACGTGAGACCGTTGAGTCACCAACGATCAATGCCCAGGGTAATGTGCAACAGGAAGACAATAATCCTCATGAAAACAATAACACCGATGAAATGGTGAACGATGGGATGGTTAGAGGCTTTATGCAATTCATGCAACATCAGGCGAATGCGGCTCCTGTCCAAAATACAGGTGGAAACACTGACAACTCACGGTCGGTCACCGCTAAGCAGCTCAAGGAACTGGGACCGCCAGAGTTTTTGGGAAAGCCAGAACCACTTAAGGCGGAGACGTGGTTAAAGTAAATCACCAAGATATTTGATGTCTTGGGATGCTCCGAGGAGCAAAAGGTTCTCTTTGCTACTTTTATGTTGCGTGAAGAGGCGACATCGTGGGAATCAGTAAACGCGTTACTGACTGGCCGACTCAAGATGTCTTGGGAGAAGTTCCAAGAGCTGTTCAACGACAAGTACTTTTCTGAAAGTATTCGTCACATGAAGGAGGTGGAGTTTATCAAGTTGGAGCAAAACAATATGACCGTGTCGCAATACGAGGGTAAGTTTGCCGAGTTATCCTGGTTTGCATCCCATTTAGTAGATAATGAGGAGCGAATGACATAATTATTTCTAAGAGGTTTGAAACCCGAGATACGTCAATACCTTATCTCTCATAAACTGTGTTTGTATTCAGATGTTGTGAACAAGGCTCAATTATTGGAGCATGATAATGAGTCAACCCAACCAAAAGAGAGCAGCCGACAAGTCGATAATACCACTTGTAGTAGTCATCGAAGCGGTGACAACAAACATGGAGGGAATCAACATGCCAGAAATGATAACCACTTCGGTGGTAATCATGGCCAAGACAATAGGAGTGGAAAGTTCAAAAAGAGAAGGTTCAGCAAGGATGGAAAGATGTCAACACCAGCACCCGTTGTTAAGGAAGGAGAACGATCGCCGATCGTATATTACAAATGTGGAGGGGAAAGACACATAAGTCCAAACTGCACGATGCAGTCCAAAACATGTTATAATTGTGGAAAAGAAGGCCACCTGGCCCAATTTTGTCGTGCACCAAAGTCAAGTTCAGCTGGGATGGAGGCATCAAAGGGTGTCCCAGACAAGACAAAACCGGTAGTTATAGGGAAAGTGTTTGTCGTAACCTCCCAAAAAGTGAGGAATCCGAAAGAGGTGATCATGGGTATGCTAATCATAAACTCTTGCAAAGTTTATACCTTATTCGATACCGGTTCTACCCACTCTTTTATCTCTCTTGCTTGCGCTCTACGTTTACATTTGACCCCAGAGAAGTTATACTTTGACTTATTGGTTGAAACTTTGTTAGTAGAAACCTTCATTTTATGTGTTATCCAAGTCTTGGATGAGGGTCACAGTTTTGAATGATATTTCTATTGTTAATTTATTTCTTGACGTATTCTCGAAGAACTTCCTGGCCTACCCCAGAGCGTGAAATCAAATTTTGTATTGACCCCAATACAAAACCCATTTCTAAGACCCTCAAATATTTCTTCACTTAAAACGAACGTAACATGCGCCATAGACGTTGGCTTGAGCTGTTGAAGATTACGATTATACCATTCAATATCATCGTGGAAAAGCGAACGTAGTAGCTGACGTGTTGAGTAAAAGATCGTATGCGTTTACGAGTGTGATGTTGTTAACATAAAGACCCATTTCATATGACATATAAATGATGAAGATAGAGTTAAAGACTCTAGGGTCTCACGTGAAGATAATGAATATATGAGTAGAATCGACTTTAATCGATAAAGTTAAAAGCCACTCAAGCTTCAGACCCAGGGCTGATGAATATGAAGAAGAAGGTTCAAGAGGGCGTTATTCTAGAAGCAAGAGTCGGTGAAGAGAGAAAATCTCAACCCTCGATTTTATTGGCCCATTTGAAATCCTCGATCGAGTAGAAACTGTGGCCTATAGACTTGTTTTACCACCAAGTATGTCGCATGTTTATAACATTTTTCACGTGTCAATATTACGTAATTATGTGGACGACCCGAACCACATTATTAAATTAGAACTAGACGAGATAGCAGAAGATTTAACGTATGAGGAGATATATGTTAAAATCTTGGATAAGAAGGATCGTATTCGACACTCAAAGGTTATACTTCAAGAGTTAGAATCTGAAATGAAGTCAATGTATCCTCATCTTTTCAGCATACCAGGTACGTACGTAAATTTTGAGGGCAAAATTTCATAAGGAGGGGAGATTGTGATACCCCAAATTTTATGAATAAAGATTTAAATTTCTCAAAATATTTTTTTTAATATTATGGTGTGAATTTGATATAATGTTATAGTTGTGGGTAGTATTTACAAATTTTGCAAAGTAAGCAAGTGGTTATATAATATTCGTTTGGTCGGGGAATATTCTTTTTGTTGGGAATATCCATACGACGGCACAATCATTGGTGGACCCCCACAACGGAAGTATTGTCGTAGTAAGAAAACGACAGAATTATCTTTTTATAAAAATAACGGCGGAAGTGTTACCGTTAAAACTGTTGAACTACTCGATAGTAAAAGTACAGTAATACGCGTGGTTGCATAGTAGCACATGGTATTGATTATTGATGCTTACGTGAGAAGGCACTCAGTTATACTCAATTATTGCTACAGTAATTGTTGCATCATATCTCTCATATTATTGATTCAATTATTGTCACAGTTTTATGTGCATAATATGTTATTTTATTAAATTAATAATTGAGACGACAGATATATTAATATTATTAAATTGCAATATTGACAATGTCTAGAAGTTCTGTCAAGGAGAGGTTAGGTAATTGCGTGCCAGTGAGGAGAAATCCTTACCGGAAGGCCCCCTCTTTCTTAGGAACGACCTGGTTGCTAAATATTGTGAGTTATGATATTAATGATGAATAAATTGTGTTGATTAATGAGGAAATTGATAGTTCCATTGTGTTGGGATTATTAGCGTTAGTGGAAATTAACATTTATTTTGATGATAATTGATGTCTGGGGGTTAAATTGATAAATCGGGTAATTTATCGGATAAATAAGCAATTAATTCACATGCTTATATAACTATTTGTTCATATGTGTGTACTATTGATTCACATTATGGTACTATTAGGGGAGTTGGTGCAAGATTGATAATACTTGCATGACTAAGTTAAAAATGGTGGTATAGATGGAGGTACTATACTGTAATTTGTATTTTCACATGTCTAGAACTATTGATTCACATGATTTACTATTAGGGGAGGTGGTGCAAGTTTGATAATACTTGGATGACTAAATTAAAATTGAAGAAAAAGAGGAAAGTATTATACTGTAATATTTCGAGCCCCAAAATGTGCAATTATTGAAACTATGTTTTCCTATAAATAGAAGCTCATTCTTCCTTCATTTCTCACCAATTCACCAAAGTTGTTGAGCAATTATTATAGAGAGAAATTATAGAGAGAAAGAAGAAGAAAAGTATTCTGCTACTTCACTACTCATATATCCAGTACTCTTCTTCTTAAGGTAAGGGGTGTTATTCTTTCGTATTCATGAAGAGAACTTCTATTATTCCATTCTTTATTATTATGTTAGAATAACCTGTTATTGCGAAATACCGCATACATGATGAAATTCTTCTATTATTCCGTTCTTTATTATTCTGCTTTAATATCCTGTCATTATCAGATATTACGCTGACCGGTTCCATTTATTATTCATTGGAATAACTCATGCGTGCGGCCTATCACATGCATGGTGATTTACTTTTTATTCCATTCTTTATTATTCGGTTTAATATCCCGCTCATGCGTGCGTTTACGCCGGACCGGTTCCATTATTTATTATTCTATCTAATATCCTCATGCATGCGTTCACGCATTTAACCCGGTTTCCATTATTTATTATTCGCATTGGGCATAACACATGCTGCATGCAATCTATTTCACGCATGGTGAATCTTCCTGTTATTCCATTCTTTATTATTCTGTTGGAATAACATGTCTGTGTGGATTCCCACATGCATGGTGAATGATACTTTGTATTCATTCCTTATTAAATTGTGGAAATGATATGTATACGTGGATTACCGTATGGCGGGCGAAAATCCATTTGCAGTTTCATATATTCTCTTATACTCAATTGGTTAAAGCTTTTACTTCTATACTCCATGAAATTAGTGGAATATCCTTGATATTTGCGCTTCATCCAATATCTTTTCATGAAAATATTCTTCTTAGCATTCTTGAATTTTACTTTACAAAGAAGTATCTTTCTAACAATTTGGACATTATTGGTTCCTGGATAAACTAATTCTTGAACTTGTTTTATTGAATTATTATGTCATTGTCATGATGAGTTATGTTGGTTATTATGTGAAAACATGAAAGTTTCTTAGAAATCACAAAGGGTTGAAAATCAGATTTTGGTGAAAATGGAACATGAAATTCAATTGACCATATCTCTTATTATATTTTGAATTTTTGAGTGAGGTCAAGTTCTAGAGTTAGACCTATAAGTTTTGTAACTTATCCAAGTGGAACCACTGGAAAAGGTGTTGTATATTTTCGTGTGGACTGATTTTAGCAAAGGAGTCAAAAGCTGCAAAAGAGAAAAATACTACTGCCCAGAATTTTAAAAGGGCTGTTTCGACCACTTATTTTATGAGAAAATTTATGGCCTTTTGGGACATGAAAGTATATGGTATAAAGTACCTTCTGTCCAAAAATGAGCTCATTCCGACTTAAAATGAGCAAGTTATGACAATTTCAATATTTAGGTTTTTCCGAAATTAAAAACGCTATAACTCGAGTTCTATAACTCAAATGACCATGAAATTTAAACTGAAGCTCACGTTAAAATGTGTAAGATCTTGCCAAGATTTGGGAATTTTTGGAGTTAAACTTGAGGTACCTAATTTCTTAAGGAATTAATTAGAAATTGATTTTTGAAAAATAGAAAATGAATTTTAAAAATTCCGAGAAAAATATATGTTCATTATGGGACTATATTCTGCTAAATCCCATAAAAGAAATATTTTTAGGACTGATTTGGTATTTTTTATGAAAATTATTTAGTTACGAACATATGAGTTAAATATGTTATGTGAAGTAACAAAGTTGGAAAATATGATTTTATGGCTTGGAAATCCTATATAAGGTATACGCAAATTTTTGATAAGGCATTTGATCATTGGTGATGAAATCTTATGAGTATGGCATTTTTGAATGATTAAATGTAATATTTGGTAAAGTATAAACAATTGAAATAAATTGTTTATAAGTTTAAGACGTGATTAAAATATTGTTATGATATTAATAATATTAGAATATGAATTTATTATGTGATTGATAATATTTGGATAAATTTAAAGTCTTTAATATTTATCCTTGTTTTCATTGTCATCATCCTCATGCTTATATAGTGATAAAAGTTATCTTGGCTTACGTGCAAAGATGGACTGTGGATTATTGAATTGTATATCTTTGGCTTACGTGCAAAGATGGACTGTTGGTTATTGGTTTTATAGTTGTATATCTTTGGCTTACGTGCAGAGATGGAGTTGGTATGATTATGACTAGGGATTATTCAGTATAGTTATGACCATTGATGATTTAATGAATATCCTTGGCCCGTAGTACAGGAATGATTCGAAGATGTGGTTTATTTATTAAGCTAAGTCTCAACGATAAAAATTGATGAAAAACCTTTTTAAATCATAGAAGATAGTAGATTTTATTCTCTACTTGACTTTTCTAATGAATTGCTTGTTCCGCTGCAGTTAAACTTGATGTCTATTGTATTTTATCAGATTAACATTATTGAAGACTAATGATAATTTATTCTATATTATCTTAGTCATAATATTTCTTACTAGGCTAGTTGAGCTCACCTTTTCTTTCACTGTTCTCTTCAGGAAATGAGAACTTAGCCGGGACTAGTCGGGGAACGGAGTGACGGTCCAGATGATAGCATTAGTAGTCCTCACTATTCTGTTAAATAGTGTGATAATAAATATAATGAGGACTCCAATGGTGTGGATATTGTCTAGATGACAATATTCTTATTAAAACTCTCAGTTTATGTTTCGTCGTATTTTACACGACAGCTGTATTATTAAGTTATATTTGAATTCTGTACCATGTATTTGACGACTCAAGATGGGTGATGAATACCTAATTTTGGGGGCATCACAACAATAACTTTTATTCATTCATCATCTAAAACATCAAAACAATAACATCACTGCTATTTACATTACTTTCCTGAACTATAACAGTTGCAGGATATCATCATCATCACCTATCCCATTGGTTATCATACCCGGGATTTACATTTTATTTATTTCTAATCATCTTTTAATTACACTTTCTACAATGTCCTACTAAGATACTGCGTAGCTTTACGACGCTCTTCTTCCATAATTCGAAATATTGTTCGGCGATCTAATACGTATGATGGTAGCGTCTCGAATTGAATCGGATAACTCATAACTCGATCTTGCATTCGATTGACCACAGTGTTGAATACATTGTTCATTTCTTCCATCTTTCTCCTCTTTACTTGTGCGTCCCTTTCTGCTATTCTGATTCGTTGATAAGCTTCATTGTACGCGACCTTGGCTCTTGTCCTTTTCGTAGATTCTTCTTTCAGCTTATTCTCCAGTTCTGCAATCTTCTCCAACATTCGCTCGTTCTCTCCTTCAGTGTGGACCAGCTTCTTTTCAACATTGTTCAGTCGTTCTTCTTGATCCTGGATCTCATTATCTTTCTGTGCCATCGAGGTCTGTTGTTCAACTACTATCTCTCGTAACTCCTCGACAACATCTTGAAGTTCCACGTTGTGATCATACACCTCGTCGTACATACGAGCAGTTAACGAATTAAGTGGACGCTCTTCCTCCTCGTCCTCCTCATTCCCCGACTGTGGCTGCTCAACAGGGTCCTCCTCATCTGTCTCTATCTCATCCCTCTTATCAGATACTCTTTCCTGCTCAACTATTGTGACCGACGGAACTGTTTCCCGTGACAGTAGTTGTTCCCAAATCACCTGAATATCTTGAGGCTCCTCCTCTCTAGGCAACTGGGATCCTTCCTCCCTAGCCATCCTGTCAACCAAATTTTAAGTTTTAATTACTAATCATCACTACTCGACACTCACGAGCACATAAGTTGTAATCACATAAGCACATAAGTGTTTTATAACTTTTTCTTTCCTAAAACTCGGTAAGAGTTTATCATAACTATCTTTTCAAAGGTTACTTCCTAAGGCTTTTCCCCCACCTAAGGTTCATAACCTAAAGCTTTGATACCAACCTGTGACACCCCCAAATCTAGGTACTTCATTCCCACAAGATTTGGTGCTCACTATTCATACATTCATACTATCTACCCAAATAAAATAATATTCGAATCATAAAACCTCCCCTTAAATAGGGTTACATCATTAAGTTCAAGAACATCCCAGGGTATCTAACCTTCAAACCTCATTCAAATGCGGAATTAAAATTATAACATTACATCATTAAAATAAAGTCTAAGATCATCATAATAAAAGTCTAACATCATAATCACAACCAAAATTACAAGTCTTTATCATTTGTACATCTTTCCCTTTCCTTTGCTAGTCGAAGGTTCATATACCTTCTCATCTTTAGCTGCAATGATTATATAAATATGCAAGAGTGAGCAAAACAATTGCTCACTGGATGTAATAGAGAATTAACATGAGTATAACTGCCAACGAATAGACTCATCAAAACTGAATAGTACTCTAACAATGATAATCAGAAACTGGAATTCAAAATATGGAATATACATCACTGAGGGTCATAAGACCATGAACCATGTCCACAGTTGCAAGTAATCTTTTAACTCCAACTTTAACAGTCATAAGACTATAAAGACTCCTCGTACTTAGGGGGGTCAGCCCTTCGTACCATGTATTCTGCACAAACATTTAACGCTACGCGTAAGTTAACTCATAATAATAATAGGGTTGTTCATCTCAGTATTTAGAGTACAAGTCTGCACCAAAGAAATTTTGGTTTGGATAAGCTATCAAGGGTAATTTGAAGTTCAACGAACATCAACTAGAGGACTAGTTGAATCAACAGTGTTTGATAATACAACAGTTGATCAATAATAACATAATGTGAAACAATGAATAAGTGTAAAATAACCGATCAGATTTGATCTCATGCTTAGAAATAACTACAAAGCATAAGTATTGAATGACAATAATAAACCTTGCTTGAATGAAATTAAGCTAGGACTATGAATTATTGAATAAACATTAAGTGATAGCAAGCTGAAAATAAAGCTTACTTGTCATGAGAATGACTTGTGTCAAGTAAATGAACAATAATAATTCAACATTTGAAATTAGAATTCAAGAAAGCTGCATTCATAATATTCGAATAACAATAATAAAACTTGTCTAACAATAAACAAGTTAGAATGCGTCAATAGGTATTGGACTTCAAACTAGTTTGAATAAAATAATGTCATAGCTAGATTGTTCAAATCATGATTAAGAATACGATAGTTCATTTAACGAAACTTTAAAGTAAAAACTAACTCAACAAAAATGTAAGGATAAAAGGCTTGCTCAATGTAAAAAAATAGAGTTAAAACACTTGCCTTGAGCATAAGCAATAAAGTTAAACTACGATCACCTACACATAATTTTAGAACCACACACCTATTAGACATGCTAACATATCGTAACATGTTCATTACCATTCACATTTCAGAAACTCTAAGTGTTATACTTCGCAACACTTAACTAACGTTCATTGCCTAGCTAACTTGCAACATAACACGTTCTTGACTTACTAAACATTTTGCAACTTTGAACTTACTAACCCCAATTCACTATGTTATGTTATCTTTAACATTACTCATTTAACATGCTAACATAACTTCAGACCATATTATGATACTATACCAAATCAAGCAATAATTGAAAACTAGAATCTCAAACCGTAGGTATGGGCAATTACCATTTTTTTCTTTTCACTTTCGCACAAGCATACAATTGCTACGATGTTCAAACAGATTAATCGAGAAGGCTAATGAACAATGGCAGACTTTTAGCCCAACAAACAAAATTTCACCCAATAGACAGTAATATCAACACGTAAAATAAATATACCACTATCATAAACATGATTGCTCACATTTACAACCAATTGGAACAATTTAACACCAACTAAAACTATTTTAATTTCTCAAAATTCAAGTTTTTCATATAAAACTTCATTTTTGATATTCATCCTAGAAATCATCACTGTGAATTCGTTAGTTGGCCAAATCACCTCATTCAAATTACGTTACGTTCATATCTCAATGAACTACCATATACAAGCTTCAATTTACTGTTTAACATAATGATTGACCATCTAAATTGGTACTTACCTAAGCCATACAAAAATACATATACTGACAAATTTTCTTCCTACTGTCAAACGATTTTAACATGCGATTATTGTTTAAACACAATATCTAATCACTATAAGCATGTATAACCACCATAACTTAGTTACACAACAACAATTCAAAAAATATAATTCACAGAGTATAGAAAAACTTTGTCGTAGTTCACATATGTAGACATATACATATATATTATCACAATTATAGAACATACCTTCAATTACTAAAATAATCCTTGCTAAAAAAATCACTGGCTCTCTCAAACTCATTCAACTCTCTATAATCTCTAAACTAGCAAATAGAATGCGTAAACCAACTGATAAACAACGTAAGAAATATAACTGCTAACCCTTAATACCACTAATTACTAACATCAGTTAAAAGAAACGTATATAAATATAAATATATTATATTTATTATTTTAATTATTTTATTTATTTTATTAAATTTAAATTTCAAAAATTAGAAATATCAAAAGCCATAAGGCTTGTTTGGCAAACCATTTAAAATTAAAGAGTTAAAATACTTAAGCCTTGTTTGACAAAAAACCAATTTAAATCCTTTTCAATTTATTTTAATAAACACTTTAATTTATAACTTATAATCACATATTATTTTCATATCCAACATTAACCCATTAAATTAATCACATACTATATTTTAATTAAATAAAGCCTTTTAGCAAATATCACGAAATTATAATTTTTTATTATAACTTTATTTACTAATTTATATACCTTCTAAATTATTAAATCAACACAACAACATAACACCTCATGTTACAATACAAACCTCTAAATTATAAATTAATTTAATTTAGAAAATTCTCTAATACATTTAGATTCATCAACATACCATCACATCCATAAAATATTTATTTAACAATAAACACTTTAGATAATATTTATATAAGTCAATAAATATTTAAATTAAACTTTGAAATTTCGGATCGTTACACGGTCGAGGCGGGTTTTGGTCTCTTTTTCTACTTTTTGCCTAAGTGTTGGTCAATTTTGCCTACGGGCTTATAACTCGGTCTCCGTAAGTCAGAATCGAGTCCTATAAGTTGTAAAGCGTGCATAATACCTACACGATGCTATGTATCTGTTTGCGTGTCCTTACGACTGCCGAGGCGGGTTTGGCCTCTTTTTCGACTTTTTGCCTAAGTGTTGGTCAGTTTTGCCTACGGGCTGATAACTCGGCCTCTGTAAGTAGGAATCGAGTTTCGTAAGTTGTAACGCGTGCCTAATACCTACGCGGTGCTATCTTTGTGTTTGTGTGTCTTTACGACTCTCGAGGCGAGTTTTGGCCTCTTTTTCGACTTCTTACCAAAGTGTTAGTCAGTTTTACCTACAGGCTTATAACTCGGCCTCCGTAAGTTGGAATCAAGTCCCATAAGTTGTAACGTATGCCTAAAATCTACGTTGTGTTATGTATGTGTTTGCGTGTTGTTACGACGGTCAAGGCGGGTTTTGGTCTCTTTTTTGACTTTTTGCCTATGTGTTGCCGACTTTTGCTTACGGGCTGATAACTCGGCCTCCGTAAGTCGGAATCGAGTCCCGTAAGTTGTAACGCATGCCTAATACCTATGCGGTACTATGTATGTGTTTGCGCGTCGTTACGACAGCCGAGGATTGTTTTGGCCTCTTTTTTGACTTTTTGCCTAAGTGTTGGTAAGTTTTTCATACGGGCTGATAACTCGACCTCCGTAAGTCAGAATCGAGTTCCGTAAGTTTTAATGCGTGCCTAATACCTATGCGATGCTATATAAGTGTTTTTGTGTCGTTACGAAGACCGAGGAGGGTTTTGGTATTTTTTTCGACTTTTTGCCTAAGTATTGGTTAGTTTTGCCTACAGGTTGATAACTCGGCCTCCGTATATCGTAATCAAGTCCCGTAAGTTATAACGCATGCCTAATACCTATGTGGTGCTATGTATGTGTTTGCGTATCGTTTTGACGACCGAGACGGGTTTTGGCCTCTTTTTTGACTTTTTAGCTAAGTAATGGTCAGTTTTGCCTACGGGCTGATAACTCGGCCTCCGTGAGTCGGAATCAAGTCCCGTAAGTTGTAACGCATGCCTAATACCTACGCGGTGCTATGTATGAGTTTGCCTATCGTTACAACGGTCGAGGCGGGTTTTGGCCTCTTTTTTGACTTTTTGCCTAAGTGTTGGTCAGTTTTGCCTAAGGGCTGATAACTCGGCCTTCGTAAGTCAGAATCGAATCATGTAAGTTGTAATGCATGCCTAATACCTACACGATGCTATGTATGTGTTTGCGTGTCATTACAACGGTCGGGACGAGTTTTGGCCTCTTTTTTGAATTTTTGCCTATATGTTGGTCAGTTTTGCCTACGGGCTGATAACTCGGTCTCCGTAAGTCGGAATCGAGTCCCATAAGGTGTAACACATGCTTAATACCTACGCGATGCTACGTATGTGTTTGCGTGTTATTACAATAGCCGACGCTGGTTTTGGCCCCTTTTTAGACTCTTTGCTTAAGTGTTGGTCAATTTTGCCTATACGCTGATAACTCGGCCTCCGTAAGTCGGAATCGAGTCCTGTAAGTTGTAACGCGTGCCTAGTACCTATGCAGTGCTATGTATATGTTTGTGTGTCATTACGACGGCCGAGGTGTGTTTTGGCCTCTTTTTCGACCTTTTAATTGAGTGTTGGTTAGTTTTACCTACGGGCTGATAACTCGGCATCCGTATGTCAGAATCGAGTCCCATAAGTTGTAACGCGTGTCTAATACCGACGCGGTGCTATGTACGTGTTTGCATGTCATTATGACGGTCGAGGAGGGTTTTGGCCTCTTTTTTGACTTTTTCCCTAAGTGTTGGTCAGTTTTGCCTACGGGATGATAACTCGGCCTTCGTATATTGGAATCTAGTCCCGTAAGTTGTAACGTATGCCTAATACCTACGCGGTGCTATGCATGTGTTTGCCTGTCGTTACGACGGCCAAGGCGGGTTTTGGCCTCTTTTTCGACTTTTTACCTAAGTGTTGGTCAGTTTTGCCTACGGGCTGATAGCTCGGCCTCCGTATGTCAGAATTGAGTCCCTTAAGTTGTAACGCGTGCCTATTACCTACGCGATGCTATGTATGTGTTTGCATATCGTTACAACGGCCGAGACTGGTTTTGGCCTCTTGTTTGACTTTTTGCCTAAGTGTTGTCCAGTTTTGCCTACGGGTTGATAACTCGGCCTCCGTATGTTAGAATCGAGACCCATAAGTTGCAACATATACCTAATACCCACGCAGTGCTATGTATGTGTTTGCGTGTCATTACAACTGTCGAGGTTGTTTTTGACCTCTTTTTTGACTTTTTGCCTAATTGTTGGTCAATTTTGCCTACGGGCTGATAACTCGGCCTCCTTATGTCAGAATTGAGTCCCGTAAGGTTTAACGTATGCCTAATACCTACACGGTGATATGTATGTGTTAGCGTATCGTTACGACGGTCGAGGCGGGTTTTGGCCTTTTTTTTACTTTTTACCTAAGTGTTGGTTAGTTTTGTCTACGGGTTGATAACTCGGCCTCTGTAAGTCAAAATCGAGTCCCATAAGTTGTAACGCGTGCCTAATACCTACGTAGTGCTATATACGAGTTTTCGTATCATTACAACGGCCGAGGCGATTTTTGGCCTCTTTTTCGACTTTTTGCCTAAATGTTGGACAGTTTTGTCTACGGGCTGATAACTCTGCCTCCGTAAGTCAGAATCGAGTCCCATAAGTTGTAACACATGCCTAATACCTGCGCGATGCTATGTACATGTTTGCGTGTTATTACGACGGCCGAGGTGGGTTTTAACTTCTTTTTTGACTTTTTCCCTAAGTGTCGGTCAGTTTTGCCTACGAACTGATAACTCGGCCTCCGTAAGTCAGAATTGAGTCTCGTAAGTTATAACGCGTGCCTTATACCTACGCGGTGCTATGCATGTGTTTACATGTCATTACAATGGCCGAGGCGGGTTTTGGCCTCTTTTTTTACTTTTTACCTAAGTGTTGGTCAATTTTACCTACGGGCTGACAACTTGGCCTACGTATGTCAGAATCGAGTCCCGTAAGTTGTAGCACATGCCTAATACATGTGCGGTTCTATGTATGTGTTTGCGTGTCGTTACGACAGTCGAGGCATATTTTGGCCTATTTTTTAACTTTTTGCCCAAATGTTGTTCAGTTTTGCCTACGGGTTGATAACTCGGCCTCCGTAAGTCAGAATTGAGTCTCGTAAGTTATAACGCGTGCCTAATACCCACTCAGTGCTACGTACGTGTTTACGTGTTATTACGACGGCCGACATAGGTTTTGGCCTCTTTTTTGACTTTTTTTCTAAGTGTTGGTCAGTTTTTCATACGGGCTGATAACTCGGCCTCCGTATGTCAAAATCGAGTCCCGTAAGTTGTAACGCGTGCCTAATACCTACGCAGTGCTATGTACATGTTTACGTATTGTTACGATGGTCGAGACGGGTTTTGGCCTCTTGTTCGACTTTTTGCCTAAGTGTTGTTCAGTTTTGCCTACGGGCTGATAACTCGGTCTCCGTAAGTCAGAATCGAGTCCCGTAAGTTGTAACACATGCCTAATACCCACGCGGTACTATGTATGTGTTTCCTTGTCGTTACGACGACCAATTAAGGTGGTTTTTGAAAGTAGTATGCACATAAGCCAATCATTTTTGTTGATAAAAAATATACTTTGTAACAATCTTATTCATTTATTAATAAAAAGTATTAATTTATTAAAGGCTTTAAGTTATCTACATGATGCTGCTTTATAATATGTAATAAACCCATAGTTTTAAGCAATGCTTTTAGAATAATGATGATGATCATTCTAATGAGATCTAAATTCTTAGAAAGCTTAAAATTAAAATAGTTTCCAATCGTTGGATTACTAAATTAGGGACTAGTGAATCCGGATTGATTGGTACATACGTTGCTTTCTCATTGGATGAGGATGATTGATTTCATGATAATTTATGTGGAGACACTAAGGCAAGTATGTAGGTGCTTATTTGAGAATAAGTTCACTGAACGTGGCTCGCTAAGGAATACCGAATGAAGTTTTACTTGCATGTCAATAGGAATTCTTGTAGTAATAGTAGTACAAGTGATCCTTGAACTTGAGATCATCATGATATCTTGTGTATGATGAATTATACTTTGACTTATTCCTTAAGACCCTTAGGGTATATCAAAGGGTATGCTTAGGTATAATAAGTCATGCATAGAGATAATGTAAGATCAATAAAGAATTTATCGCTTCTAGTAAAAGAAGAGAAATATCCTATGTGATTCGATAAATGACAACCCAGTAGTCCTTGGCCAAGACAGAATGAAATTAGAAATGAGTTTTTAATTTGCATTATTTGGAGTTGTGCATTTAAGAGTCGAAATACATATAATTAAATAAAATAAGACTTGACAGTAATTCTTGTCTTATATTTAATTGGGACATTGTATGGTGGAAGGATTAAATTGTACGGTAACTATTTACTCAAAGATTCTTTTATGATTAATGTTGAAATCTATATTATCTAGAAAGTCGTTGATCACTAGGGAGGCTTATCCCTATTGTAGAATAAATATTATTTATTTAAATAAATTAATAGTTTAATTTATTTATTTAAATAAGATTAGAATTGTTCTAATTGATTTATTCACAACCGATTTAATATGGAGAACCTAAAGGGTCACACCATAAAAGGAAGAATAATTATTTAAGAAGTTAATGACATAATCGTAATAATAAATTAAATATATTTAATTTAATCTATGGTGATATAATAAATTAAATAACTTAATATTTATTGTTTAATATTTTGGAAATATTGAATATAAATTAATAAGATGAGTCTTATTATTATTATTACTATTATTATTATTTAATTCTTAAAGGAGTTTGAGAATTAATTAATAAAAGAACTCTCATTTATTCATAATAAGATTAGGAGGCTAATTAATTAAAAGTTTAATTAATTATTCCTAATAAGATTAGGAGACTAATTAATTAAAGGAGTTTAATTAATTAAAATAAAGCCCAATTCCTTAATTGTTAAGGAGGGTTGCCTACATCTATAAATAAGAGGAGTCTTATTATGAGTGTAAAGTTGTTCCTGACTTTTTCACAACATACGTAATTCCAATAGTTGAGAGAGTACGCTCTTTTTCTATGAGAGATAGAAAAACTAGGGTTTTGCGAAACACCTATCTTCTTGAATCTTTCTTTTTCCTTAGTGGATCACCTCTAGAGGCCAAACACTTGGGTGACTAACGTTAATCAAAGAAAGGAACCAAACCCGGTGGATTCAAGTTGAACGCAAAAAGATTGGAGGTGAACTTGTACCTAAGGAAGCTCGAAACTTCAAGGGTATGATTCTTGTTCTTCTTATTTTCGTTTAATTAATAATTGTGCATAAATGGTGATCCGGGTATATGGTTTGTAAAGTTTTAAAACTCTGATTTTCACGTTTCCGCTTTATTTGTGCAATTTGATTGCGTTCATGAATATTACAAACCTAACAGTGGTATCAGAGCCAAACCTTTATGCGAATTATTAATTATTTTAATTTGATATGTAAATTGATATGTATTTAGAATAATTTTATTGGGCATAATTTTGTTGTATGAAATTTAATAAAAACAATAATAATAATCCTGCGTCATCCACGATTCCACGTGATTCTCATGAATCAAGGTTACTTGCAGGATGTTAATATGGTAACATGATTAACTTTATATATATATGACTAAGCATGTTAGCTAATTCACGGAAATCAAGGAAATAAATGAGTCAGGATTATATATATGATATATATTAACGATATATATTATCGGTTATTATATATATATATATATATATATATATATATATTAACTTATTATATATATATATATAATATTTTAATTATTTTATAATTAAAATAAAAGTTTATTTTAATCTTAAAATAAAAGGTTTATTTTAATTTTAAAATTAGATTTCATGCTAACTAATTAGAGTTGGAATTGGATTCCATGATAACTAATTAGAGTTGAAATTGGATTCCATGTTTCCTTAAATAAAAGAGTTTATTTAGATATGAAATAAGATTTCATATTATTAAAAATAAAGGAGTTTATTTGTGAATATGAAAGAAAATCCGTGTTTCCCTAAATAAATGAGTTTATTTAAGATATGAAATAAGATTTCATATTACCCAAAATAAAGAAGTTTATTTTGACTTGGAATTGGATTCCATAATTAATTAAAATGAAAGAGTTTATTTTGATTAAATAATTTGATTAAAATAAAATAGTTTATTTTATTCAAAATTGGATAAATTAAAATAAAAGGGTTTTATTTTGATTTAAATTTGGGTTAAAAATAAAGAAGTTTATTTTAATTCAAAATTAGATTTTATACTAACTAAATTTGCCCATTAAATGATATCAATATATATATATATATATATTGAATGTTTATTATTCATGAGATGAATGTTATTTATTGATGCATATGGTGATGTGTATGATAATAAATGGGATTGATTATGGACTATTGAACAATGCGATTAGATTTTATTTTAGTTGGATGCATGAATGTATGAGTTTTATTAAATGGGGTTTGTACCTCGTCTTCTCTAATTTTTTCTTAATGTAAATTCTATCTCCCTCCTATGTACTTCCCCTTGATTGCTGATCAAGGTTTCTATTTATTTTAAATAGTTTTGTAATAGAAATAGTTAGAATTAAGTTTGAGAAATTAGAGATCAAGGAGAAAAGAGCGCTTGAAGACCCGTTTGTAATGGAGCCCGGGTTTAAATGTAATAGTTATATTTAAATATTAATTCTTGCACCCTTAGGGTTTGACCTTTTGGTTCACTTGGTGGCTCTAGTGAACTAAACTAGAATAAAGTCCATAATCAATCTGGGTAGAATATAATATTCTATATGTGCAGGCTTATACTATATATATATATATATATATATATATATATATTATATATTATGCAAACATGCTTCGCATGTTAATTAATATGACGCGTATTTTATACATATATGTGCATGCGCGCTAAACAAGATGAGACAAATTAATTACAAACCCCTCAAAGATTTTATATTAAGTTTTAAGCATTCAAAGATACTTAGAATATCGAACGTCGCCTTCTAGCATGATAAAAAATAATAGAGTATCAATTAATTATTATAAGTTTGTTGTGTCACACAAAGCTTATCTTAATTTTTTGAGATGTTAATTTTATCACATTTGATGCTTATAAAGAAAATTGAACAATGTTGTTTTGTTGTGTCACCACAAGGATAATATTTTTCTTTTTTGAATATATGGACTGCTAGGTTGGACTTAACTTTGATAATTTTGATTCGGATGTGCCACCACTTGATCAAAATAATCTAAGAGGCAAAATACAAAGAGTTGCATAGTTGATGTAATTGACAATAGTTGTCTACCTATATATTTATATATAGTTTGTTGTGTCACCACAAGGCTATATACATTTGAAATGGGATCTTTATTCTCACTAGCAAATCTTTAATTAGATTTTGCCGAACTATATAAGTGAGGGTAATATAGTTTGATGAAAATAGTAGGAGATACCAATTTAAAATAGGACCTAAAATATTTTGGTAATTAATAAAAGAATATATGATATAATGTTGTTAAATTATAAATTCATTTACAGAATTTTACAATGTCTAAATTACTATCACTGCGAAACATATTAGATGTTATTTAACCGAACCGAATTAAACAGATTGGTTAAGAAAATTGAGAATAGTTCTCATGGTTAAAAGCTATCTTATGTCCTTAATACGCCTATCACTGCAATGGTTGCAGACAATGCCTCTGAGGAAGAGATTGCTACTTTTAGAAAGTGACAAGATGATGCACAATTGGCTCAATGTATCATTCCCGCATCTATGAGTAACATGTTTTAGCGTCAGCATGAAACTATGGATGCTCCTACTATATTCATGCACATCAAGTAGTTGATGGTGAGGAAAGTAGGACCAATAGATATTAGATATCTAAGGAGCTCTTCCGATTTAGAATGACCAATGACGCTACAGTACAGACAAAAGTCCTTAACATTATCAATTTGATTGATCAATTAGGACAACGGGTTTTTTCATGGACGGAGAGTTGAGCCAAGATTTGATTTTGCACTCACTCCCGGACTCCTTTCACAATTGTTGTGAATTTTTCATATGAACAAGCTAGATATCAGCCTCGCTGATTTGCTTAACATATTGAAAAATGTTGAGAGTCATTTTCCAACCAAGAAAGACCAAGTCTTACTGGGAGGGGCCAAAAGATCTTCTGAAAAAAGAAGGATTCTAAGAAGGTAAATAGAAAAGGCATAAACAAAGGATAATAAGAACAAAACAGATACGGATAGCAAAGGAGTTTGCTTCCACTGCAATAAGCCTGGACACTAGAAAGAAACTACAAGAAGCATCCTGTAGAGGCTAACCAGAAGAAGCTTAGTGAAGTTTCGGTTACAAATACAATTTTGTTCATGATTTAAAATAAATTTTTCTTTATGTCAAGGTTCTACTTGGGTATTGGATACCGACTATGGTTATCATAAATATAGATTTATGAAAGGACCAAGTAGAAGTAAAAAGCTAAACAAATATAAGTAATCTTATGTGTGAAAAATGAATCAAAGGTTGCCACATTAGCCATAGAAACTTGTAGTTTAGCAATGCCTACGGGCAAATCTATTAAGTCAATAAGTTGTTATTGTATTCCAGTTCGGGTTAGAAATATTATTTCCATTTTATTATTGGACAAAGAAATTTTTGGTATTATAATTAAGAATAATTCTTGTTCTATTTATAATAATAATGTTTTGTATAGAACTGAAATATTACTTAATGGATTTTGTATACTTGACTTATGTAAAAATTATTTTACAAATTGAACAAACAAGTATAAGAAAGGGAAATGATCATTCAAAGAGTTGAATGTGTGTATTTGCTGAAATACATATGTGAATTATTTGAAAGGTTCAAAGAATTCAGAAGTGAAACAAATTGGCAAAGTATTAAGATTCTTTGATTAGATCAAGGAATAAATACTTGTACAATAAGTTTCTAGATCATCTCAAATAGTTTTCTCATAATGGACGCCTCCTGATACGCAATAATTGATTGATGTATCTGAAAGGAAAAAATCATACCTTGTTGGATATAGTACGGTCCATAATGATTTTACCGACATTCTAGTATCCTTCGGGGTCATGCCACGAAATGATCAAGATATCTCTGAAGGCCCCAAGACTCCATAAAAGTTATGGACAGGGAGGATTCCTAATCTTAAGTATGTTAAGATAAGGGGTTGTCCAACTTATGTGAAAAGATTTCAAAGGATGAGCTTGGGACAAGATTTGACAAGTGTCAATTTGTGGGACATCCTAAAGTAAGTTTAGGGTATATGTTCTATAATCCTGCTTAGCAAAAGGTGTTTATTGCGAAACATGCTGCCTTCTAAGATAAAGGTGTTTATCATTGAAATGGCTAGTGGGAGGATAATAGAGCTTGAAGAGTTCAAGAACCACAAAACACTATAAGTCAAATAAGAGGAACCTGTAGATAGACCTATTGTACCACAACCAAATCATAAATATGGAATAGTACCAAAGATACCTGGGAGCTATGTATTCATCATGGATGATGATGATGAGGTATGTATCATAGAAGATGATGATCCAGTTACATACAATGAGGTAAGAGTTATAGACACTCAGAGAAATAAATTAAAGCAAGTTTCTCAAAAATGGAACATTCATTTTGATGAAATAATCAAAAGAGTTTGATTTTTTCAAAAATAAGAATGAACCTAGTGTGTACATACGGGCCTCTTTTTTGACGAATGGCCTCTTTTTTGACTTTTTGCCTAAGTGTTGGTCAGTTTTGCCTACGGGCTGATAACTCGGCCTCCGTAAGTCAGAATCGAATCCCGTAAGTTGTAATGCGTGCCTAATACCTACACGATGCTATGTATGTGTTTGCGTGTCATTACAACGGTCGGGTCGAGTTTTGGCCTCTTTTTCAAATTTTTGCCTAAGTGTTGGTCAGTTTTGCTTACGAGCTGTTAACTTGGCCTCCGTAAGTTGGAATCGAGTCCCGTAACTTTCCTACGCGGTACTATGCATGTATTTTCGTGTCGTTACAACGGTCGAGGCGGGTTTTGGCCTCTTTTTTAACTTTTTACCTAAGTGTTGGTCAATTTTGCCAACGAGCTGATAACTAGGCCTCCGTAAGTCGAAATCGAGTAACGTATATTGTAACGCGTGCCTAATACCTACATTGTGTTATGTATGTGTTTGCGTGTTGTTACGACGGTCGAGGCGGGTTTTGGCCTCTTTTTTGACTTGTTGCCTAAGTGTTGGCGAGCTTTGCCTACGGACTGATAACTCGGCCTCCGTAAGTCAAAAATTAGTCCCATAAGTTGTAATGTGTGCCTAATACCTACGCGGATCTATGTATGTGTTTGTGCGTTGTTACGGCGGCCGAGGTGGGTTTTGGCCTCTTTTTCGACTTTTAGCCTAAGTGTTGGTCAGTTTTGACTACGGGCTGATAACTCGGCCTCCGTAAGTTGGAATCGAGTCCGTCGGTTATGTCGTCTTAGAATATCTCTGCGGTACTATGCACGTGTTTGCGTGTTGTTACGACAGCCAAGGCTGGTTTTGGCCTCTTTTTCGATATTTTGCATAATTGTTGGTCAGTTTTACCTACGGGCTGATAATTCGGCCTCCGTAAGTTGGAATCGAGTCCCATAAGTTGTAACGCGTGTCTAATACCTACGCAGTGCTATGTTCATGTTTGCGTGTCATTCTGACGACCGAGATGGGATTTGGCATCTTTTTTGACTTTTTACCTAAGTATTGGTTAGTTTTGCCTACGGGCTAATAACTTGGCCTCCGTATGTCAGAAACGAGTCCCATAAGTTGAAACGCGTGCCTAATACCTACGCAGTGCTATATACATATTTGCGTATTGTTACGATGGCCGAGGCGGGTTTTGGCCTCCTTTTTGACTTTTTACCTAAGTGTTGGTCAGTTTTGCCTACGGGCTTATAACTCAGCCTATGTAAGTCAGAATCGAGTCCCATAATTTGTAATGCATTCCTAATACCTACGCGGTGCTATGTACGTGTTTGCGTGTTGTTATGAAGACCGAGGCGGGTTTTGGCCTCTTTTTTGACTTTTTGCCTAAGTGTTAGTCAGTTTTGCCTATGGGCTGATAACTCGGCCTCCGTAAGTCAGAATCGAGTCCCGTAAGTTGTAACACGTGCCTAATACCTACACGGTGCTATATACGTGTTTGCGTGTCGTTATGATGGCCGAGGCGAGTTTTGGCCTCTTTTTGGAGTTTTTGCCTGAGTGTTGGTCAGTTTTGCTTACAGGCTGATAACTCAGCCTCCGTAAGTTGTAATGCATGCCTAATGCCTACGTGGTGCTATGTACATATTTGTGTGTCATTACGATGGCCGATGCTAATTTTGGCCTCTTTTTTGACTTTTTCCCCAAATGTTGGTCAGTTTTGCGTACGGGCTGATAACTCGGCCTCCGTAAGTCAGAATTGAGTCCCGTAAATTGTAACGTGTGTCTAATACCTACGCTGTTCTATGCATGTATTTGCGTGTCGTTAAAATGATCGATGCGGGTTTTGGCCTCTTTTTTAACTTTTTACCTAAGTGTTGGTCAATTTTGCATACGGGCTAATAACTCGGTCTACGTATGTCAGAATTGATTCCCGTAAGTTGTAACGCTTGCCTAATATATACGCGGTACTATATATGTGTTTTTATGTCGTTACGACGGTCGAGGCATGTTTTGGCCTCTTTTTTGACTTTTTACCTAAATGTTGTTCAGCTTTGCTTACGAGCTGATAACTCGGCCTCTGTAAGTCAGAATTGAGTCCCATAAGTTATAATGCGTGCCTAATACCCATGCAGTGCTATGTATGTCTTTCCGTGTTGTTACGATGGTCGAGATGGGTTTTGGCCTCTTTTTTGATTTTTTGCCTAAGTGTTGGTCAGTTTTGCCTACGAGCTGATAACTCGGCCTCCGTATGTCGAAATCGAGTCCCGTAAGTTGTAATGTATTCCTAATACCTACATGATACTATGTATGTGTTTGCGTATTGTTACGATGGCTGAAGCGGGTTTTGGCCTCTTTTTTGACATTTTACATAAGTGTTGGTCAGTTTTGCCTACGGGCAGATAACTCGGCCTCCGTAAGTCGGAATCGAGTTCCGTTAGTTGTAACGTGTGTCTAATACCTACGCGGTACTATGTACGAGTTCCCATCTCATTACAACGGCCGAGGCGGGTTTTGGCCTCTTTTTTGACTTTTTGCCAAAGTGTTGGTCAGTTTTGCTGAAATTGATAACTTTCGGCCTCGATGCGTCGTAATCGAGTCCGTAAGTAATGTCGTGCCTAATACCTACACGATGATATGTACGTGTTGTCGTGGCGTTACGACGACCGAGGCAGGTTTTGGCCTCTTTTTTGACTTTTTACCCTTATGTTGGTCAATTTTGTCTACGGGCTGATAACTCAGCCTCCGGAAGTTGGAATCGAGTCCCGTAAATTTTAACGCGTGCCTAATACTTAAGCGGTACTATGTATGTGATTACGTGTTGTTACGACGGTCGAGGTGGGTTTTGGCCTCTTTTTTGACTTTTTGCCTAAGTGTTGGTCAGTTTTGACTATGGGCTAATAATTCGGCTTCCGTAAGTCGGAATCAAATCCTGTAAGTTGTAACACGTGCCTAATTACTACGCGGTACTATGCACGTGTCTGTGTCTTGTTACGATGGCTGAGGCGGGTTTTGGCCTCTTTTTTGACTTTTTATCTAAGTGTTGGTCAGTTTTGCCTACGGGCTAATAACTCGGCCTCCGTAAGTCAGAATCGAGTTTCGTAAGTTGTAACGCGTGCCTAAAACCTACGCGGTGCTATGTACGAGTTTCCGTCTCATTACAACGGCCGAGGCGGGTTTTGGCCTCTTTTTTGACTTTTTGCCCAAGTGTTGGTCAGTTTTGCCTACGGGCTTATAACTCGGCCTTCGTAAATCAGAATCGAGTCCCGTAAGTATTAACATGTGCCTAATACCTACACGGTGATATGTATGTGTTTGCGTGTCGTTACGACGGCCGAGGCTCGTTTTGGCCTCTTTTTTGACTTTTTACCTAAGTGTTGGTCTATTTTGTCTACGGGCTGATAACATGGCCTCCGTAAGTTGAAATCGAGTCCCGTAAGTTTTAACACGTGCTTAATACCTACGCGGTACTATGCATGTGTTTTCGTGTCGTTACAACGGCCGAGGCGGATTTTGGCCTCTTTTTTATCTTTTTACTTAAGTGTTGGTCAGTTTTGCCTACGGGTTGATAACTCGGTCTTTATAAGTCAGAATCGAGTAACGTATATTGTAACGCTGGCCTAATACCTACATTGTGCTATGTATGTGTTTGCGTGTTGTTACGATGGTCGAGACTGGTTTTGGCCTCTTTTTTGACTTTTTGCCAAAGTGTTGGCGAGTTTTGCCTACGGACTGATAACTCGGCCTCTGTAAGTCAAAAATTAGTCCCATAAGTTGTAACGTGTGTCTAATACCTACGAGTTGCTATGTATGTGTTTGCGTGTTGTTACTACGGCCGAGGTGGGTTTTGGCCTCTTTTTTGACTTTTTGCCTAAGTGTTGGTCAATTTTGGCTACAGGCTGATAACTCGGCCTCCGTAAGTTGGAATCGAGTCCCGTAAGTTGTAACGCGTGCCTAATACCTACGTGGTACTATGCACATATTTGCGTGTTGTTACGACGGCCGAGACAAGTTTTGGCCTCTTTTTTGACATTTTGCCTAAGTGTTGGTCAGTTTTGCCGACGGGCTGATAACTCGGCCTCTGTAAGTCAGAATCGAGTCCCGTAAGTTCTAACACATGCCTAATATCTATGCGGTTCTATAATCATGTTTGCGTGTCTTTACGACTGCCGAGGCGGGTTTTGGCCTCTTTTTTGACTTTTTGCCTAAGTGTTGGTCAGTTTTACCTACGGGCTGATAACTCGGCCTTCGTAAGTTAGAATCGAGTCCCCTAAGTTGTAACGCGTGCCTAATACCTATGTTGTGTTATGTATGTGTGTGCGTGTTGTTACGACAATCAAGGCGGGTTTTGGCCTCTTTTTTGACTTTTTGCCTAAGTGTTGGCGAGTTTTGACTACGGGCTGATAACTCGGCCTCCGTAAGTCGGAATTGAGTCCCGTAAGTTTTAAGGTGTGGCTAATACCTACATGGTGCTATGCATCTATTTGCGTGTCGTTACAATGGCCGATGCGGGTTTTGGCCTCTTTTTTAACTTTTTACCTAAGTGTTGGTCAATTTTGCATACGGGCTAATAACTCGGTCTACGCATGTCAGAATTGAGTCCCGTAAGTTGTAACGCATGCCTAATACATACGCTGTACTATGTATGTGTTTTTGTATCGTTGCGACGGCCGAGGCATGTTTTGTCCTCTTTTTTGACTTTTTACCTAAATGGTGTTCAGTTTTGCTTACGGCCTGGTAAGTCAGAATTGAGTCCCGTAAGTTATAACGCGTGCCTAATACCCATGAAGTGCGATGTATGTCTTTGCGTGTTGTTACGACGGCCGAGGTGGGTTTTGGCCTCTTTTTCGACTTTTTGCCTAAGTGTTGGTCAGTTTTGCCTACCGACTGATAACTCGGCCTCCGTATGTCGAAATCGAGTCCCGTAAGTTGTAATGAATGCCTAATACCTACGCGGTGCTATATATGTTTTTGCGTATCGTTACGATGGATGAGGCGGGTTTTGGCCTTTTTTTTACTTTTTACCTAAGTGTTGGTCTGTTTTGCCTACGGGCTGATAACTCGGCCTCCGTACGTCAGAATCGAGTCCCGTATGATGTAACGCTTGCCTAATACCTAAGCGGTGCTATGTATGTGTTTACGTATTATTACGATGGCCGAAGCGGGTTTTGGCTTCTTTTTTGACTTTTTACCTAAGTGTTAGTTAGTTTTGCCTACGGACTGATAACTCGGCCTCCGTAAATAGAAATCGAGTCCCGTAAGTTGTAACGCATGCCTAATACCTACGCGATGCTATGTACAAGTTTCCTTATCGTTACAACGGCCGAGGTGGGTTTTGGCCTCTTTTTTGACTTTTTCCCCAAATATTGGTCAGTTTTGCTACGGTGATAACTTTCGACCTCAAGTAAGTTAGAATTGAGTCCCGTAAGTTATAAGGCAGGCCTAATACCTACGCGGTGCTATACATCTATTTGCGTGTCGTTACAATGGTCGATGCGGGTTTTGGCCTCTTTTTTAACTTTTTACCTAAGACTTGGTCAATTTTGCATACGGGCTAATAACTCGGTCTATGTATGTCAGAATCGAGTCCCGTAAGTTGTAACGCATGCCTAATACATACGCAGCACTATGTATGTGTTTTTTATGTAATTCTGACGGTAGAGGCATGTTTTGGCCTCTTTTTTGACTTTTTACCTAAATGTTGTTCAGTTTTGTTTACGGGCTGATAACTCCGCCTCCGTAAGTCAGAATTGAGTCCCGTAAGTTATAACGCATGCCTAATACCCATGAAATTCTATGTATGTCTTTGTGTGTTATTACGACAGCCGAGGTGGGTTTTGGCCTCTTTTTTGACTTTTTGCCTAAGTGTTGGTCAGTTTTGCCTACGGACTGATAACTCGGACTCCGTATGTCGAAATCAAGTCTCATAAGTTGTAATGAATGTCTAATACCTACGCGGTGCTATGTATGTTTTTGCGTATCGTTATGATGGCTGAGGCGGGTTTTGGCCTCTTTTTTGACTTTTTACCTAAGTGTTGATCAGTTTTGCCTACGGGCTGATAACTCGGCCTCCGTATGTCGAAATTGAGTTCTGTAAGTTGTAAAGCGTGCCTAAGACCTACGCGGTGCTATGTACGAGTTTCTGTCTCATTACAACGGCCGAGACGGGTTTTGACTTCTTTTTCGACTTTTTGCCTAAGTGTTGGTCACTTTTGCCTACGAGCTGATAACTCGGCCTCCGTAAATTAGAATCGAGTCCCGTAAGTAGTAACGCATGCCTAATCCCAACACGGTGATGTGTACGTGTTTGCGTGTCGTTACGACGGTCGAGGCGGGTTTTGGCCTTTTTTGACTTTTTACCTAAGTGTTGGTCAGTTTTGCCTACGGGCTGATAACTCGGCCTCTGTAAGTTGGAATTGAGTCCCGTAAGTTTTAACGTGTTCCTAATAACTATGCGGTACTATGCATGTGTTTTCGTGTAGTTACAACGGTAGAGGCGGGTTTTGGCCACTTTTTTAACTTTTTACCTAAGTGTTGCTCAGTTTTGTCTACGGGCTGATAACTCAGCCCGTAAGTAGGAATCGAGTAACGTATATTATAACACGTGCCTAATACCTACATTGTTCTATGTATGTGTTTGCGTGTTGTTACGACGGTTGAGGCGGATTTTGGCCTCTTTTTGACTTTTTGGCTAAGTGTTGGCGAGTTTTACCTACGGACTGAAAACTCGGCCTCCGTAAATCGGAAATTAGTCTCGTAAGTTGTAAGGCGTGCCTAATACCTACACGGTGCTATGTATGTGTTTGCGTATTCTTACGACGGTCGAGGTGGGTTTTGGCCTATTTTTCGACTTTTTGCCTAAGTGTTGGCGAGTTTTGCCTACAGGCTAATAACTCGGCCTCCGTAAGTCAGAATCGAGTCTCATAAGTTGTAACGAGTGCCTAATACCTATGCAGTGCTATGTATGTGTTTGCGTGTCGTTACGACGGTCGAGGCATATTTTGTTCTCTTTTTTGACTTTTTACCTAAATGGTTTTTAGTTTTGTTTACGGGCTGATAACTCGGCCTCCGTAAGTCAGAATTTAATCCCGTAAGTTATAACGCATGCCTAATACCCATGCAATGCTATGTATGTCTTTGTGTGTTGTTACGACGGCCAAGGTTGGTTTTGGCCTCTTTTTCGACTTTTTGCCTAATTGTTGGTCAGTTTTGCCTACGGGCTGATAACTCGGCCTCCATATGTCGAAATCGAGTCCCGTAAGTTGTAATACATGCCTAATACCTACACGGTGCTATGTATGTGTTTGCGTAACGTTAGGATGGCTGAGGCGGGTTTTGGCCTCTTTTTTGACTTTTTACCTAAGTGTTGGTTAGTTTTGCCTACGGGCTGATAACTCGGCCTCCGTAAGTTAGAATCGAGTTCCTTAAGTTGTAACGCGTGCCTAATACCTACGCGATACTATGTACGAGTTTCTGTCTCATTACAGCGGCCGAGGCGGGTTTTGGCCTCTTTTTCGACCTTTTGTATAAGTGTTGGTCAATTTTTCCTACGAGCTGATAACTCGGCCTCTGTAAATCAGAATCGAGTTCCGTAAGTAGTAATGCGTGCCTAATACCTACACGTTGATATGTACATGTTTGTGTGTCGTTACGACGGCCAAGGCGGGTTTTTGCCACTTTTTTGACTTTTTACCTAAGTGTTGGTCAGTTTTGCCTACGGGCTGATAACTCGGCCTCTGTAAGTTGGAATTGAGTCCCGTAAGTTTTAACGTGTTCCTAATATCTATGCAGTAATATGTATGTGTTTTCGTGTCGTTGTGTCGTTAAAATGGCCGAGGCGAGTTTTGGCCTCTTTTTTAACTTTTTACCTAAGTGTTTGTCAGTTTTGTCTACGGGCCTATAACTCGGCCTCCGTTAGCCGGAATCGAGTAACGTATATTGTAACGCGTTCCTAATACCTACATTGTACTATGTATGTGTTTGCGTGTTGTTACGACGGTCGAGGCGGGTTTTGTCCTCATTTTTGACTTTTTGCCTAAGTGTTGGCGAGTTTTGCCTATGGACTGATAACTCGGCCTCTGTAAGTCAGAAATTAGTCCCGTAAGTTGTAACGTGTGCCTAATACCTACGCGGTGCTATGTATGTGTTTGCGTGTTGTTACGACAGTCGAGGTGGGTTTTGGCCACTTTTTTGACTTTTTGCCTAAGTGTTGCCGAGTTTTGCCTACGGGCTGATAACTCGGCCTCCATAAGTCAGAATTGAGTCTCGTAAGTTGTAACGAGTGCCTAATACCTACGCGATGCTATTTTGTGTTTGTGTGTCGTTACGACGGCCGAGGTATGTTTTGGCCTCTTTTTTGACTTTTTACCTAAATGGTGTTCAGTTTTGCTTACGGGCTGATAACTCGGCCTACGTAAGTCAGAATTGAGTCCCGTAAGTTAGAACGCGTGCCTAATACCCATGCAGTGCTATGTATGTCTTTGCGTGTTGTTACGATTGCCGAGGTTTGGTTTGGCCTCTTTTTTGACTTTTTGCCTAAGTGTTGGTCAATTTTGCCTACGGGCTGATAACTCGACCTCCGTATGTCGAAATCGTGTCCCGTAAGTTGTAAGTTGTATGCGTATCATTACGATGGTTGAGACGGGTTTTGGCCTCTTTTTTGACTTTTTACCTAAGTGTTGGTCGGGTTTACTTTCTGGTGATAACTTTCGACCTCCGTGATATCGAATTGAGTTCCGTAAGTTGTAACGCGTGCTTAAGACCTATGCGGTGCTATGTACGAGTTTCTGTCTCATTACAACGGCCGAGGTGGGTTTTGGCCTCTTTTTTGACTTTTTGCTTAAGTGTTGGTCAGTTTTGCCTACGAGCTGATAACTCGGCCTCCGTATGTAGAAATCGAGTCCCGTAAGTTGTAATACATGCCTAATACCTACGCGGTGCTATATATGTGTTTGCGTGTTATTACGACGGCCGAGGCGGGTTTTGGCCTCTCTTTCGATAATTTGCTTAAGGGTTGGTCAGTTTTGCCTACAGGCTGATAACTCGGCCTCTGTAAGTCGGAATCGAGTCCCGTAAGTTCTAACACAGGCCTAGTACCTACGCGGTGCTATGTTCATGTTTGCGTGTCTTTACGACTGCCGAGACGGGTTTTGGCCTCTTCTTTGACTTCTTACCTAAATGTTGGTTAGCTTTACCTACGGGCTGATAACTCGGCCTCCATAAGTTAGAATTGAGTCTCGTAAGTTGTAACGCGTGCCTAATACCTACGATGTGCTATGTATGTGTGTGTATGTTGTTACGACGATCGAGGCGAGTTTTAGCCTCTTTTTTGACTTTTTACCTAAGTGTTGGCGAGTTTTGGCTATGGGCTGATAACTCGGCCTTTGTAAGTCAGAATCGAGTACCGTAAGTTGTAATTAGTGCCAAATACCTACGCGGTGCTACGTATATGTTTGCATGTCATTACGACGGCAAAGGCGGGTTTTGGCCTTTTTTCGACTTTTTGCCTAAGTGTTAGTCAGTTTTGCCTACGGGCTGATAACACGACCTCCATAAATCCGAACTGAGTCCCGTAAGATATAACGCGTGCCTAGTACCTACGCAGCGCTATGTACGTGTTTATGTGTCGTTAAGACGGCCCGTGACACCCTCAAATCTAGGTACTTCATTCCCATAAGATTTGGTGCTCACTATTCATACATTCGTACTATCTACCCAAATAAAATAATATTTGAATCATAAAACCTCCCCTTAAATAGGGTTACATCATTAAGTTTAAGAACATCCCAGGGTATCTAACCTTCAAACCTCATTCAAATGCGGAATTAAAAGTATAAAATTACATTATTAAAATAAAGTCTAAGATCATCATAATAAAAGTCTAACATCATAATCACAACCAAAATTACAACTATTCATCACTTGTACATTTTTCCCTTTCCTTTGCTAGTCGAAGGTTCATCTACCTTCTCATCTTTAGTTGCAATGATTATATAAATATGCAAGAGTGAGCAAAATAATTGCTCACTGGATGTAATAGAAAATTAACAAGAGTATAACAATAATAACTGCCAACGAATAGACTCATCAAAACTAAATAGTACTCTAACAATGATAATCAGAAACTGGAATCCAAAATATGGAATATACATCACTGAGGGTCATAAGACCATGAACCATGTCCACAGTTGCAAGTAATCTTTCAACTCCAACTTTAACAGTCATAAGACTATAAGGAATCCTTGTACTTAGGGGGATCAGCCCTTCGTACCATATATTGTGCACAAACATTTAATGCTACGCATAAGTTAACCCCTAATAATAATAGGGTTGTTCATCTCAGTATTTAGAGTACAAGTCTGCACCAAAGAAAGTTTGGGTTGGATAAGCTATCAAGGGTAATTTGAAGTTCAACGAACATCAACTAGAGGACTAGTTGAATCAACAGTATTTGATAACACAACAGTTGATCAATAATAACATAATGTGAAACAATGAATAAGTGTAAATGAAACCGACCGTACTTTGATCTCATGCTTAGAAACAACTACAAAGAATAAGTATTTAATGACAATAATAAACCTTGCTTGAATGAAATTAAGCTAGGACTGTGAATTATTGAATAAACATTAAGTAATAGCAAGCTGAAAATAAAGCTTACTTATCATGAGAATAACTTGTGTCAAGTAAATGAACTATAATAATTCAACATTTGAAATTAGAATTCAAGAAAGTTGCATTCATAATATCCGAATAACAATAATGAAACTTGTCTAACAATAAACAAGTTAGAATGTGTCAATAGGTATTGGACTTCAAACTAGTTTGAATAAAATAATGTCATAGCTAGATTGTTCAAATCATGATTAAGAATACGATAGTTCGTTTAACAAAACTTTAAAGTAAGAACTAGCTCAACATAAAAGTAAGGATAAAAGGCTTGCTCAATGTAAAAAAATAGAGTTAGAACACTTGCCTTGAGCGTAAGCTATAAAGTTAAACTCACGATCACCTACACATAATTTTAGAACCACACACCTATTAGACATGCTAACATATCATAACATGTTCATTACCATTCACATTTCAGAAACTCTAAGTGTTATACTTCGCAACACTTAACTAACGTTCATTGCCTAGCTAACTTGCAACATAACACATTCTCGACTTACTAAACAATTTGCAACTTTGAACTTACTAACCCCAATTCACTATGTTATGTTATCCTTAACATTACTCATTTAACATACTAACATAACTTCAGACCATATTATGATACTATACCAAATCTGCGAAGAACAAAGAAAACTAGAATCTCAAACCGTAGTATGGGCGGCGACTCGCCATTTTTTCGCCTTGGCAACCTGCCAAGCAATTTGCAGAATGTTCGAGACAGACGCAGAGAAGGCTAATGAACAGTAGCCGACTTTAGCCCAACAAACACAAATTTCACCCAATAGACAGTAATATCAACACGTAAAATAAATATACCACTATCATAAACATGATTGCTCACATTTACAACCAATTGGAATAATTTAACACCAACTAAAACTATTTTAATTTCTCAAAATTCAAGTTTCTCATATAAAACTTCATTTTTGATATTCATTCTAGAAATCATCACTGTGAATTCGTTAGTTGGCCAAATCACCTTATTCAAATTACGTTACGTTCTTATCTCAATGAACTACCATATACAAGCTTCAATTTACTGTTTAACATACTGATTGACCATCTAAATTGGTACTTACCTAAGCCATACAAAAATACATATACTGACAAATTTTCTTCATACTATCAAACGATTTTAGCATGCGATTATTGTTTAAACACAATATCTAATCACTATAAGCATGTATAACCACTATAACTTTAGTTACACAACAACAATTCGAAAAATATAATTCACAGAGTACAGAAAAACATTCTCGTAGTTCACATATGTAGATATATACATATATATTATCACAGTTATAGAACATACCTTCAATTACTAAAATAATCCTTGCTAAAAAAATCACTGGAATTGTTCTTCTCTGCACAAGCTCTCTCTCAAACTTTCTCAACTCTCTGTAATCTCTAAGCTAGCAAATAGAATGCGTAAACCAACTGATAAACAACGTAAGAAATATAACTGGTAACCCTTAATACCACTAATTACTAACATCAGTTAAAAGAAACGTATATAAATAGAAATATATTATATTTATTATTTTATTTATTTTATTAAATTTAAATTTCAAAAATTAGAAATATCAAAAGCCATAAGGCTTGTTTGGCAAACCATTTAAAATTAAAGAGTTAAAATACTTAAGCCTTGTTTGACAAAAAACCAATTTAAATCCTTTTCAATTTATTTTAATAAACACTTTAATTTATAACTTATAATCACATATTATTTTCATATCCAACATTAACCCATTAAATTAATCACATACTATATTTTAATTAAATATAGCCTTTTAGCAAATATCACGAAATTATAATTTTTATTATAACTTTATTTACTAATTTATTTACCATCTAAATTATTAAATCAACACAACAACATAACACCTCATGTTATAATACAAACCTCTAAATTATAAATTAATTTAATGTAGAAAATTCTCTAATACATTTAGATTCATCAACATACCATCACATCAATAAAATATTTATTTAACAATAAACGCTTGGATAATATTTATATAACTCAATAAATATTTAAATTACACTTTGAAATTTTGGATTGTTACATCCTTCCCTCCTTACAAGGATTACATCCCCGAATAACAATTCAACAATCAAACCGTAATATTCTCCCTACTTACAAAGATTCATCCCGAAATCGAAGACACAGATTAAACAAATAACTCGGGATAATTCTTCATCATAACATCTTGAGTTCTCACGTAGCCTCTTGACGTTGTGGTTCCTCCATATCACCTTCACGGAAGGTATCACTTTATTCTGAGCACTTGTTCTTTCCCTCACAATTATCTGGATAGGAATTTCTTCGTAAGACAAATCTTTACTGAACTGCAATGGTTCATACTCAATCACATGCTTATAATCGGGTTTATACGGTCGTAATACTGACACATGAAAAACATTATGCACATGCTCTAATTCTGGAGGTAGAGCTACCTCATAAGCCACCTCTCCCACTCTGCGTAGAATTTTGAAAGGTCCAATAAACCTCGGGCTGATCTTGCCTTTCTTTCCAAAAAGAATCTTCCCCTTCCAAGGAGAAACTTTCAGAAACACGAAATTTTCTACTTCAAACTCACGACTTTGTCTGTGTTGATCAGCATACTTTTTCTATTGATCTTGAGCAGCTACTAGTCTTGCTCTGATAAGTTTGACAACTTCAGCGGTCTGCTGAACTAGTTCTGGGCCTAACAATTGTCTTTCTCCAACTTCATCCCAACATAGTGGAGTTCTGCACTTCCTGCCGTATAATACTTCCTATGGCGGCATTCCAATACTTGTGTAGTAACTATTGTTGTATGCAAATTCCACCAATGGTAGATGATCATTCCATTTTCCTTTGAAATCCTTGATGCACGCTCAGAGCATATCTTCAAGCGTCTGGATCGTTCTTTCGCTTTGCCCATCGGTTTGTGGATGATACGCTGTGCTCATCTTCAATTGCGTTCCCATGCATTCTTGTAGTCTCTTCCAGAAATTTGATGTGAATCTCTTGATCTACATCGATACAATTGACACTGGAACTCCATGTCTTGAGACGATCTCTTTGAAGTATAATTTCACCAGCTGATCAAGATTAAATCTAATCTTTATTGGCAAAAAGTGTGCAGATTTTGTCAATCTGTCCACTATCACCCAAATCGCGTCGTATCCTTTCTGATTCGTTGGAAGACCTACCACAAAATCCATTATGATATGCTCCCATTTCCATTCCGGTATCTCCAACGGTTGAAGTAATCTACTTGGTCGTTGATGCTCGGCCTTTCACTTTCGACATGTCAAACACTTTGCAACGCGTTCTGCAACATCTCTTTTCATGTTCGTACCACCAAAATGACGCTTGTAAATCTTGATACATTTTCGTACTTCCCGGATGAATTGAATATCTTGAGCTATGTCCTTGATCCATGATTTCTTCTTTAATCTCCTAAATACTTTGGAACCCAAATTCGTCCCTCGAATCTTAGTATTTAGGCATTATCGACCTGGTACTTCGCTTCTTTACCCTCGACTATATTTTGCTTTATTTTCTTGCATTCTTTATCCTGTAGCTGAGCGTTCTTCACTTTGTCCACCAAAGTTGGACTAGCTTCCATCTGGAACAATTTTGCATTGGTCTCTTCTGGAAATTTGATTTCCAACTCCAGCCATGCCATTGCTGAAATGAGCTCCTCCTTATCAGTTAAGAACATCAACTTTTCTCTGCCTTTCCTACTCAAGGCATCTGCAACCACATTAGCTTTTCTCGGATAATAAAAGATCTCGCAATCATAATCTTTTATTAGTTCCATCCATCTTCTTTGACGCATGTTTAGGTCCTTCTGTGTGAAAATATACTTTAGACTTTTATGGTCTGTGTAAATCTCACATTTCTCTCCGTAGAGATAGTGTCTCCATATCTTCAATGCGAACACAACCACCGCCAACTCTAAATCATGAGTCGGATACCCTTTTTCGTAGTCTTTCAGTTGCCTTGATGCATACGCAATAACCTTGTCGTTTTGCATAAGGACACAACCCAATCCTTTGTGTGAAGCATCACTATACACCACAAAGTTTCCTGTATTATCTGGTAATGACAACACAGGTGCCGCACTTAACTTCTTCTTCAGTTCTTGAAAACTTTCTTCACACTTCTCTTTTCAAACAAATTTTACAGATTTCCTTGTCAAATTTGTTAACGGAGTGGCAATCTTTGAAAAATCCTGGATAAACAGTCTATAATATCCTGCTAATCCCAAGAAACTTCTTACTTCTGACGGAGTTCTTGGTTGTTCCCAATTTATCACAGCTTCAACTTTTGATGGATCTACTGAAATCCCATCCTTATCAATTACATGCCCAACAAATTGTACACGTTCCAGCCAAAATTCACATTTAGAGAATTTCGCATACAACTTTTCTTTTCTTAACATCTCCAACGTCAGACGTAAGTGTTCCACGTGTTCCTCTTGAGTTTTAGAGTACACCAAAATATCATAGATAAATACAACCACAAATTTGTCCAAAAATGGTTTAAACACCCTGTTCATCAAATCCATGAATGCTGCAGGGGCGTTTGTCAGACCAAAAGTTGTTGAGCAATTATTATAGAGAGAAATTATAGAGAGAAAGAAGAAGAAAAGTATTCTGCTACTTCACTACTCATATATCCAGTACTCTTCTTCTTAAGGTAAGGGGTGTTATTCTTTCGTATTCATGAAGAGAACTTCATTATTTCATTCTTTATTATTATATTGGAATAACTTTTGTTATTGCAATCACCGCATACATGGTGAAATTCTTCTATTATTCTCATTCTTTATTATTCTATCGGAATATCACCGCTTGGTGCGTATTACGCTGACACAGTTCCATTATTATTATATTGAATAACTCATGCATGCGTGCTACATCGCATGCATGGTGATTTCTGTTTTTATTTCATTCTTTATTATTATGTCGGAATATCACATGCATGCGTTTACGCGGACTGGTTCCATTATTTATTATTCGTTTAATATATCACATGCATGCGTTCACGACGGACTGGTTCCATTATTTATTATTACATTGGGCGTAACACATGCATGCAATCTATTGCACGCATGGTGAATCCTCCTATTATTCCATTCTTTATTATTATTCTGTTAGAATAACCTGTCTGTGTGGATTCCCATATGCATAGTGAATGATCATTTGTATTCATTCCTTATTAAATTATGGAAATGATCTGTATACGTGGATTACCGTATGGCGGGTGAAAATCCATTTGCAGTTTCATATATTCTCTTATACTCAGTTGGTTAAAGCTTTGACTTCTATACTCTATGAAATTAGTGGAATATCCTTGATATTTGCGCTTCATCCAGTATCTTTTCATGAAAATATTCTTCTTAGCATTCTTGAATTTTACTCTATAAAGAAGTATCTTTTTGACAATTTGGACGTTATTGGTTCCTAGATAAACTAATTCTTGAACTTGTTTTATTGAATTATTATGTCATTGTCATGATGAGTTATGTTGGTTATTATGTGAAAACATGAAAGTTTCTTAGAAATCATAAAGGGTTGAAAATCAGATTTTGGTGAAAATGGAACATGAAATTCAATTGACCATATCTCCTATTATATTTTGAATTTTTGAGTGAGGTCAAGTTCTAGAGTTAGACCTATGAGTTTTGTAACTTATCCAAGTGGAATCACTGGAAAAGGTGTTGTAGATTTTCGTGTGGACTGATTTTAGCAAAGGAGTCAAAAGCTGCAAAAGAGAAAAATGCTACTGCCCAGAAATTTAAAAGGGCTGTGTCGGCCACTTAATTTGTAAGAAGAATTCTGGCCTTTTGGGACATGAAATTATATGGTATAAAGTACCTCCTGTCCAAAAATGAGCTCATTCCGACTTAAAATGAGCAAGTTATGACCATTTCAATATTTAGGATTTTCCGACGAAAAACGATATAACCGGAGTTCTATAACTCATTGACCATGAAATTTAAACCTGGAAGCTCACGTTAACATGTGTAAGATCCTGCGCCAAGATTTGGGAATTTCTCGGAGTTAAACTTGAGGTAGCTAATTTCTTAAGGAATTAATTATAAATTGATTTTTGAAAAATAGAAAATAAATTTTAAAAATTACGAGAAAATATATGTGAAAGTAGTATGCACACAAGCCAATCATGTTTGATGATAAAGCATATAATTTGTAACAATCTTATTCATTTATTAATAAAAAGTATTAATTTATTAAAGGCTTTTAATTATTTACATGATGTTGTTTTATAATATGTGATAAACCCATAGTTTTAAGCAATGCTTTTAGAATAATGATGATGATCATTCTAATGAGATCTAAATTCTTAGAAAGCTTAAAATTAAAATAGTTCCCAATCGTTGGATTACTAAATTGGGGATTAGTAAATCCGGATAGATTGGTACATACGTTAACTTTGCTCATTGGATGAGGATGATTGATCTCATGATCATTTGTGTGGAACACTAAAGCAAGTATGTAGGTGCTTATTAGAGAATAAGTTCACCTGAACGTTGGCTCGCTAAGGAATACCTAATGGAGTTTTACTTGCTGTCGATAGGAATTCTGTAGTGATAGTAGTCAAGTAATCCTTGGACTTGAGATCATCATAGTATCTTGTGTATGATGAGTTATACTTTGACTTATTCCTTAAGACCCTTAGGGTATATCAAAGGGTATGCTTGGGTATAATAAGTTGTACATGGAGATAATATATGATCAATAAAGAATTTACCACTTCTAATAAAAGAAGAGAAATGTCCTTTGTGATTCGATAAATGACAACCCAGTAGTCCTTGGCCAAGGCAGAATGAAATTAGAAAAGGAGTTTCTAATTTGCATTATTTGGAGTTGTGCATTTAAGAGTCGAAATACATATAATTAAATAAAATAAAACTTGACAGTAATTCCATGTCTTATATTTAATTGGGACATTGTATGGTGGAAGGATTGAATTGTACGGTAACTATTTACTCAAAGGTTCTTTTATGATTAATGTTGAAATCTATATTATTTGGAAAGTCGTTGATCGCTAGGGAGGCTTATCTCTATTGTAGAATAAATATTATTTATTTAAATAAATTAATTTATTTATTTAAATTATATTAGAATTGTTCTAATTGATTTATTCATGGCCTAGGTTTAATATGGAGAACCTAAAGGGTCACACCATAAAAGGAAGAATAATTATTTAAGAAGTTAATGGCATAATCGTAATAATAAGTTAAGTATATTTAATTTAATCTATGGTGATAGAATAAATTAAATAGCTTAATATTATTATTTAATATTTTGGAAACATTAAATATAAATTAATAAGAGGAGTCTTATTATTATTATTATTATTATTATTAATATTATTATTATTTAATTCTTAAAGGAGTTTGGGAATTAATTAATAAAAGTACTCTCATTTATTCCTAATAAGATTTGGAGGTTAATTAATTAAAAGTTTAATTAATTATTCTAATAAGATTATGAGCCTAATTAATTAAAGGAATTTAATTAATTAAAATAAACCCAATTTCTTAATTGTTAAGGAGGGTTGCCCACATCTATAAATAAGATAAGTCTTATTATGGGTGAGGTGAGTTGTTGTTGTCTTTTTAACAATAGGCGTAATTCCAATAGTTGGGAGAAGTACGCCCTTTTCTATGAGAGATAGAAAAACTAGGGTTTTGCTGGACACCCATCTTCTTGAATCTTTATTTTTTCTTGGTGGATCACCTCTGAGGCCAAACACTTGGGTGGCTAACGTTTATCAAAGGAAGGAACCAAACCCGGTGGATTCAAGTTGAACGCGAAAAGGATTGGAGGTGAACTTGTACCTGAGGAAGCTCGGATCTTCAAGGGTATGGTTCTTGTTCTGCATAAAGGGTGATCCGGGTATATGGTTTGTAAAATTTTAAAACTACATTTTTACATTTTTAACTTATATCATGCGCAATTTGATTGCGTTCATGAATATTACAAACCTAACAGTGGCATCAGAGCCAAACCTTTATGCGAATTATTAATTGTTTTAATTTAATATGTATATTGATATGTGTTTAGAATAATTTAATTGGGCATAATTTTATTGTATAAAATTTAAAAAAAACGCGAAATAGTTGATTTCGCTCCTATACTTCGAAATAGTTGATTTCTAGTTATTTTGAAAAAGGTTGCATGTGATATCTTTTAAAAAGGTATATCCGTATGTTTCTTCACATGATTTCAAATTATTTTTTTTAAAAAAAAGTACGGAAATCAAGATAAGGGATTCAAAAGCTTGCAGGATTCAAATTTTAGGAATCTTAAGCACGCGGATCATTCTTGTATGGTTAATATATAATTAGATTATATATAATACTTAATATATAGAATTTTCATGAATCACGTTATTATATATATATATATATATAATTCTAGAACCTACCACGTTTTTTTTCTTTGAAAAAGATTTGAGCGTGGATTGTTTATATATATATATATATATATATTAGCGTAATAATTTTATAATTAAAATAAAATTATTTTAATATTAAAATAAAGGTTTATTTTAATATTAAAATAAAAGGTTTATTTTAATTTTAAAATTAAATTTCATGCTAACTAATTAGAGTTGGAATTGGATTCCACGATAACTAATTGGAGTTGAAATTGGATTTCATGTTTCCTAAAATAAAGGAGTTTATTTGTGAATAGGAAAGTGAATCCATCTTTCCTTAAATAAAGTAGTTTATTTATATATGAAATAAGATTTCATATTATTCAAACTAAAAGAGTTTATTTTTGAATAGAAAAGAGAATCCGTGTTTCCTTTAATATAAATGAGTTTTTTTTACATGGAATTGGATTCCATAATTAATTAAAATAAAGGAATTTATTTTGATTAAAGATTTTGATTAAAATAAAATAGTTTATTTTATTCAAAATTGGATAAATTAAAATAAAATAGTTTTATTTTGATTTAAATTTGGATTAAAATAAAGGAGTTTATTTTGATTCAAAAATAGATTTTATACTAACTAAATTTGCCCATTAAATGATATCAATATATATATTGAATGTTTATTATTCATGAGATGAATGGTATTTATTGATGCATATGGTGATGTGTATGATAATAAATGGGATTGATTATGAACTATTGACCAATGTGATTGAATTTTATTTTAGTTGGATGCATGAATGTATGGGTTTTATTAAATGGGGTCTGCGTACCTCGTCTTCTCTAATTTTTCTCAATGTATATTCTATCTCCCTCCTATGTACTTCCCCTTGACTGCTGATCAAGGTTTCAATTTATTTTAAATAATTTTGTAATAGGAATAGTTAGAATTAATTTTGAAGAATTGGAGACCAAGTAGCAAGGAGCGCTTGAAGATCCGTTTGTAATGGATCCCAGGTTTAAATGTAATAATTATATTTAAATATTAATTCTTGCACCCCTAGGGTTTGACCTTTTGGTTCACTTGGTGGCTCTAGTGAACCAAACTAGAATAAAAGTCCATAATCAATCCGGGTAGAATATAGTATTCTATATGTGCATACTTGTACTATATATATATATATATATATATTATATATTATGCAAACATGCTTCGCATGTTAATTAATATGACGCGTATTTTATATATATATATATGTGCATGCGCGCTAAACAAGATGAGACAAATTAATAACAAACCCCTCAAATATTTTATATTAAGTTGTAACGTTCAAAGATATTTGGAATATCGAACATTGCCTTCTAGCATGATAGAAACAATAGAGTATTGAATATTTGATATGAGTTTGTTGTGCACATACAAGGCAAGTATTAAATATTTAAGATGTTGTTTTTATTACATATGATGTTTATAAGGAATTGAACATTACTGCTTTGTTGTGCACACACAAAAAAGGCCGAGTTTTCTCTTCACTTATATGGAAATGCTGGGTCAGACTTAACTTAAATCATTTTAGTTCGAATGTGCACACACTTGACTATTATGATTTAAGAGGCAAAATACAAGGAGTTACATAGTTGATGTAATTGACAAGAGTTGTCTACCTATTTATTTATATATAGTTTGTTGTGCACACACAAGGCTCTATACATTTGAAATGGGATCCTTATTCTCACTAGCATATCTTTAATTAGATATTGTCGAACTATATATATTGAGGGTAATATAGTTTGAAGAAAATAGTGGGAGATACCAATTTAAAATAAGACCTAATTTATTTTGGTAATTAATAAAAGAATGTATGCTAAAATGTTGTTAATTATAAATTCATTTACAGAATTTTACAATGTCTAAATTACTATCACTGCGAAGCATATTTGATGCTATTTAACTGGACCGTATTAAACGGATTGGTTAAGGAATTGAGAAAAGTTCTCACAGCTGAAAAGCTATCTTATGTCCTTAATACGCCTATCTCTGCAATGGTTGCAGACAATGCCTCTGAGGAAGAGATTGTTGCTTTTAGAAAGTGACAAGATGATGCACAGTTGGCTCAATGCATCATTCTCGCATCTATGAGTAACGTGCTTCAGCGTTAGCATGAAACTATGGATTCTACTACTATATTCCTGCACATCAAGTAGTTGATGGTGCGGAAAGTAGGACTGATAGATATCAGATATCTAAGAAGCTCTTCCGATCTAGAATGACCAACAACACTACAGTACAGACACAAGTCCTAAACATAATCAATTTGATTGATCAATTAGGACAACGGGTTTTATTATGGATGGAGAGTTGAACCAAGATTTAATCTTGTACTCACTCCCGGACTCCTTCCACAATTGTTGTGAATTTTTAATATGAACAAGCTAGATATCAGTCTCGCTGATTTTCTTAACATGTTGAAAAATGTTGAGAGTCACTTTCCAACCAAGAAAGACCATGTCTTACTGGTAGGGGCCAAAGGATCTTCTGAAAAAAAGAACGATTCAAAGAAGGAAATTAAAAGGCAAAAACAAAGGATAATAAGAACAAAATTGATACAGATAGCAAAGGAGTTTGCTTCCACTGCAATAAGCCTGGACACTGGAAATAAATTGCGAGAAGCATCTTGCAGAGGCTAACCAAATAAGCTTAGTGAAGTTTCGGTTACAAATACAATTTTGTTCAAGATTTAAAATAAATCTTTATTTAGGTCAAGGTTCTACTTGGGTATTGGATACCGACTTTAGTTATCATAAATATAGATTTATGAAGAGACCAAACAGAAGTAGAAAGCTAAAAAGGATAAGTAATCCTATGTCTGGTAAATGAAGCAAAGGTTGCTGCATTAGTCATAGGAACTTATAGTTTAGCAATGCCTACGGGAAAATCTATTAAGTTAATAAGTTGTTATTGTATTCCAGTACTTGTTAGAAACATTATTTTTATTTTATTGTTGGACAATAAAACCTTTGGTATTATATTTAAGAACAATTGTTGTTCTATATATAATAATAATGTTTTGTATAAAACTGGAATATTCCTTAATGGATTTTGTGTACTTGACTTACGTAAAAATTATTTTGCAAATTGAAAAAAATAGTATAAGAAAAGGAGATGATCATTCAAAGAGTTGAATATTTGTATTTGATGAAATACAAGTATGAATTATTTGAAAGGTTCAAAGAATTCAAAAGTGAAACTAATTTGAAAAGTATTAAGATTCTTTGATCGGATCAAGGAAGGAATACTTGTGCAATGAGTTTCTAGATCATCTCAAATGGTTTTCTCATAATGGACGCCTCCTGATACGCAAGAATTGATTGATGTATCTGAAAGGAAAAATCGTACCTTGTTGGATATGGTGTGGTCCATAATGATTTTATCGATATTTCAGTATCCCTCTAGGGTCATGCCCTAGAAATGGCTGCATATCTACGAAAAGGTAACCTCAAAATCCAGCCCCAAGACTCCATAAAAGTTATGGACAGGGAGGGTTCTTAATCTTAAGTATGTCAAGATAAAGGGTTGTCCAACTTATATGAAAAAGTTTAAAAGGATAAACTTGGGACAAGATTTGACAAGTACAGATTTGTGGGACATCCTAAAGTAAGTTTAAGGTATATGTTCTATAATCCTGCTTAGCAAAAAGTGTTTGTTGCGAAACACGCTTTCTTCTAAGATAAAGGTGTTTATCATTGAAGGGACTAGTGGGAAGATAATAGAATCTTGAAGAGTTCAAGAACCACAAAACACTATAAGTCAAATAAGAGGAACTGCGCAGATAGACCTATTGTACCACAAACCGAGATCGTAAATTTGGAATAGTACCAAGATACCTAGGAGGTATGAATTCATCATAGATGATGATGATGATGAGGTATGCATCATAGAAGATGATGATCTAGAGAGTTACATCTGATGAGGTAAGAGTTTTAGTGTGTACAAAAGGGTCGATTAGGAGTCTTAGTGACTTTCCTAATATTATATGTTGATATACTATGGATAAGGAATGACATACTAATGCTCCAATCAAGAAAAGATAAAGTTGTCAAACATTCCTCCATGAATGATTTGGGAAGAGTATCTTAACCCCAAGGTACGTATATTCATTTGATGTTAAAGTCGTTTAGCATGACAAACTCCAAGAGATGTCTCATGTTGATGAGACATGGAGTGTATCTCTCTTAATAGTCCCCACAGACACCTAAAAGAGAGATCGCATGAGTGACAATCATGTATGCAATGAAATATCGAGACACGATGATGATCGATCAAATGCATTCGAAAAAGTTCACTTTGTGAGTCGGTGAAAAACATCTTAAAGTACTTAACCTAATTACAAAGGATGTGATTAAAATTTATGGTGGGTCTAAATTAAAACTAGAGGGCTTAACGAGACTTCGAGTTTTTTAGGCGGAACCAAGACGACGAAAAATCCACTTTAAGGTAAAGTGTTATCTTAAACAGTGGTGCAGTGAATTGAAAAGGTTTCAAACAGCAAAGTGTTGTTGGTTTTAGTGATAAAGACAAAGTATATAACTGTAAATGAAGCTGCAAGTTGATTGCTTGGATAAAAGTTCATTACAGAACTAGGAATAGTTCCTAAGTCTCATCTTGGATCTAAACATGTGTTGTGGCACTTTCATTTGATTATAAGAATCATTGAAAGATGGGAAATCACTATAGAGATAGTGGACTCTCAAGAACAACATTACATATCCATTAACTGAAGCCTATCCAACAGCAGGATAATCATCACTTAGAGAAGAAGAGTATGAGATACCATGACGATTGGCTTTAGTGCAAGTGGGAGATTGAAAGTAGTATGCACACAAGCCAATCATGTTTGATGATAAAGCATATACTTTGTAACAATCTTATTCATTTATTAATAAAAAATATTAATTTATTAAAGGCTTTTAATTATTTATATGATCCTGTTTTATAATATGTGATAAATCCATAGTTTTAAGCAATGCTTTTAGAATAATGATGATAATCATTCTAATGAGATCTAAATTCTTAGAAAGCTTAAAACTAAAATAGTTCCCAATCGTTGGATTACTAAATTGGGGATTAGTAAATCCGGATAGATTGGTACATACGTTGCTTGCTCATTGGATGAGGATGATTGATCTCTTGATCATTTGTGTGGAGACACTAAAGCAAGTATGTAGGTGCTTATTAGAGAATAAGTTCATTTGAGCGTGGCTCGCTAAGGAATACCTAATGGAGTTTTACTAGCTTTGTCATTAGGAATTCTCAGAGTGATAGTAGTCTAAGTGATCCTTGGACTTGAGATCATCATAGTATCTTGTGTATTATGAGTTATACTTTGACTTATTCCTTAAGACCCTTAGGGTATATCAAAGGGTATGCTTGGGTATAATAAGTTATACATGGAGATAATGTATGATCAATAAAGAATCTACCACTTCTAGTAAAAGAAGAAATGTCCTATGTGATTCGATAAATGACAACCCAGTGGTCCTTGGCGGCGTAATGAAATTAGAAAGGAGTTTCTAATTTGCATTATTTGAGTTGTGCATTTAAGAGTCGAAATACATATAATTAAATAAAATAAGACTTGTGAAAGAATTCCATGTCTTATATTTAATTGGGACATTATATGGTGGAAGGATTGAATTATCTGAGTAACTATTTACTCAAAGGTTCTTTTATGATTAATGTTGAAATCTATATTATCTAAAAAGTCGTTGATCGCTAGGGAGGCTTATCTCTATTGTAGAATAAATATTATTTATTTAAATAAGATTAGAATTGTTCTAATTGATTTATTCACAACTTTTTTTTAATATGGAGAACCTAAAGGGTCACACCATAAAAGGAAGAATAATTATTTAAGAAGTTAATGGCATAATCGTAATAATAAGTTAAGTATATTTAATTTAATCTATGGTGATAGAATAAATTAAATAGCTTAATATTATTATTTAATATTTTGGAAATATTAAATATAAATTAATAAGAGAGTCTTATTATTATTACTATTATTATTATTTTTAATTCCTAAAGGAGTTTGGGAATTAATTAATAAAAGTACTCTCATTTATTCCTAATAAAATTAGGAGGTTAATTAATTAAAAGTTTAATTAATTATTCCTAATAAGATTAGGAGCCTAATTAATTAAAGAAATTTAATTAATTAAAATAAAATTCAATTCCTTAATTGTTAAGGAGGGTTTCCCACATCTATAAATAAGATAAGTCTTATTATAGGTGAGGAGAGTTGTTGTTGTCTTTTTAACAACAGACATAATTCCAATAGTTGGGAGAGTACGCTCCTTTTCTATGAGAGATAGAAAAACTAGGGTTTTGCCAAGGATATTCGTGTATTAATCAATGGTCATGATCATGCCAACAATTGTCCATCAATGCACTACGGGCCAATGAGGACTTTTACCACATCATTTGTAACATTACGATGGCCATGATTATACCCGAATAATCCACGGTTATAATCATACCAAGTCCATCTATGCACTACAGGCCACGATGACTTTCAATGAAATATAAAACATGAGGATGATGACAATGATATAAGAATTCAATAAATCAAGTTCAAGAATTAATTTATCCGAGAATTAATAACGTCCAAATTGTCAACAAGAATCTTTGTTTTGTGGTGTAAAATTTAAGAATGCTCGGAAGAATATTTCCATAAAAGATATTGGATGAAGCCTTGAAATATCAAGGATATTCCACTAATTTCATAGAGTATAGAAGTCAAAACTTTAACCAACTGAGTATAATAAGGAATGTAATAACAAAAGAAATCACCATGCATGCGGTACTTCGCATAGACATGTTATTCCAACAGAATAATAAATAATCGGAACTAGGTCGGTAAAATTATTGCAAGCACGATGTTCAATGTAATAATAAAGAATAGAATAACAACGAAATCACCATGCATGCGGTGCTTGCATGATGACAGGTTATTCCAACGAGAATACTAAATAACGGAACCCGGTCCGGCGTAAAAACGCATGCATGAGATATTCCAACACAATAATAATAAAAAGAGATTTTAACCGAGTCCAGGTGTAAAACACATGAACGGGATGTTCCAATGAGAATAATAATAAAAAAGCGGAACCGAGTCCGGTGTAAAACACACAAACAAGATGTTCCAATGAGAATAATAAAGACGAGAATAATAGAAGAATGTCACCAAGTATAGGGTAGCAGCGTATCTGAGTTATTCCAATGTAATAATAAAGAAATAGAATAACAGAAGTTCTCTTCATGAATAAAAGAAATAATACCCCTTACCGTAAAAGAACTGAATATAAGAGTAGTTAAGTAGCAGAATACTTTTCTTCTTTCTCTCTATAATTTTCTCTCTCTAGAGTTTCAGTGAATTCGTAAGAAAATAATGAAGGAATGAGCTTCTATTTATAGGAGAATGGAGTGCATAGTAACTAACTCATGAACGGTCCAGATTGATTTACTTTAATCGGACGGTCCATAATTAAAGTAAAATCTTTTAAATATAAATATAATATATTCTATTTATAATTATATAATAAAACAAAGTTTATATATATATATATATATATATATATATATATATATCTGGAGAGATCGAAACACTCTCCTTAAATAGCACTCACTTTAAATAGCACTCTTTTATCAAAAGCAGCGTAGTTTTTGGAGGGGACGCGGTGACATTTTTTATAAATACGCGGTGGCATTGTATTTACAAAATGCCACCAGTGTCCTCCAAAACTACGCTTTTTTAAAAGAGTGCTATTTAAGCGAGTGCTATTTAAGGAGAGTGTTCTTGATCCTTTCCGTATATATATATATATATATATATATATCATAATACTCCTCCCGTCAATCATTGCCCCTTTCCCCTAGGCAACTGACTCTTTTTTTCCTTCAAGTAAAACAAATTTATAATATAAATATATATATAAAAACATATGTTATAAATATATATATATATATATATATATATCTAATAATTGTACTCCTCCCCCAATTCCCGTAACCAAAATTTCCTCCTCTCAAGACTTTGTAACACACATAGGCCCCACTCGTGGGCCCCCACCATTATTATATTTAAAAATTTCTACCGACTATTTTGAAAAATGGGTAAATGAGAACCCAAATAATAAGCAAAACTTCATAAAAATCACCTTAATAATTTTAACAATATTTATCACCTTTATTATAATTTACAATATTAATCGACCAAGTTGTTCCCAGGAAAGAGGGGGCCTTCCGATAAGGATTTCTCCTTACTAGCGCGCAATTACCTAACCTCTCCTTGACAGAACTTCTAGACATCGTTAATATTGCAAATGATAATATTAATAACTTCGTCGTCTCAATTATTGATTTAATAATATATAAAATATTGACAATAATTGAATAAAATAATGTGAGATACTATGCAGCAAATATTGTAGCAATAATTGAACAAAACTGAGTGACTTCTCATGTAAGCATCAATAATCAATACCGGTATTACTACTTATGCGACCACGCCAGACATTGTACTTTTACTACCGAATAGTTCAACAAAGATTAACGGTGAAACTTCCGCCGTTATTTTCAATAAAATATTTTTGTCGTTTTTTCAATCCGACAATAATTCTGTTGTGGGGTCCACCAATGATTGTACCATCGTACGAATATTTCCTGACAAAAAGAATATTTCCCGACCAATCGAATATTATTTATCCACTTGCGTACTTTGCAAAATTTATAAATATTACCCACAACTATAACATTATATCAAATTTACTCCATAATATTCAAAAATGATATTTATAGAAAATTCATCTTTATTCAAAAAGTTGGGGTCTTACTGATGGTCTTATGTATGTGTTTGCATATATCGTTCTGACTCATCGAGGTTTGGTTTTGGCCTCTTGTTCAAATTTTTACCTATGTGTTATTCAGTTTTGCCTACGGGCTGATAACTCGGCCTCCGTAAGTCAGAATCAAGACCCATAAGTTTTAACACATGCCTAATACCCACGCGGTTCTATGTATGTGTTTGCGTGTCGTTACGACTGCCGAGGTGGATTTTGGCCTCTTTTTTGACTTTGTGCCTAAGTGTTGGACAGTTTTGCCTACGGGCTGATAACTCGGTTTCCGTGTGTCGGAATTGAGTCCCGTAAGTTGTAACGTATGCCTAATACCTACGCGGTGCTATGTATGTGTTAGCGTATCGTTCCGACGGTCGAGGCGGGTTTTGGCCTCTTTTTTGACTTTTTACCTAAATCTTGGTTAGTTTTGTCTACGGGCTGATAACTCAGCCTCCGTAAGTCGGAATCGAGTTCCATAAGTTGTAATGCATGCCTAATACCTACGTGGTGCTATATACGAGTTTTCGTATCGTTACAACGGCCGAGGCGAGTTTTGGCCACTTTTTCGATTTTTTGCCTAAGTGTTGGTCAATTTTGTCTATAGGCTGACAACTCGGCCTCCGTAAGTCAGAATCGGGTCCCGTAAGTTGTAACACGTGCCTAATACCTGCACGGTACTATGTACGTGTTTGCGTGTCATTACGACGGTCGAGGTGGGTTTTGGTTTCTTTTTTAACTTTTTACCTAAGTGTTGGTCAATTTTGCTCTACTTGGTGACAACTTAGTAAATTTATGTCGGAATCGAGTCCCGTAAGTTGTAGCACATGCCTAATACATGAGCGGTGCTATGTATGTGTTTGCGTGTCATTACGACGGCCGAGGCATGTTTTGGCCTCTTTTTAAACTTTTTGCCTAAGTGTTGTTCAGTTTTGCCTACGGGTTGATAACTCGGCCTCCGTAAGTCAGAATTGAGTCTCATAAGTTATAACGCGTGCCTAATTCCCACGCGGTGCTATGTATATGTGTGCATGTTGTTACGATGGTAGAGGTGGGTTTTGGCCTCTTTTTTGACTTTTTGCATAAGTGTTGGCGAGTTTTGCCTACGGGCTGATAACTCGGCCTCTATAAGTCGGAATCGAGTCCCGTAAGTTGTAACGAGTGCCTAATACCTACGCGGTGCTATATATGTGTTTGCATGTCGTTACGACGGTCGAGGCGGGTTTTGGCCTCTTTTTTGACTTTTTACCTAAATGTTGTTCAGTTTTGCTTACGGGCTGATAACTCGGCCTCCGTAAGTCAGAATTGAGTCCCATAAGTTATAACGTATGCCTAATATTCATGCAGTGCTATGTATGTCTTTGCGTGTTGTTATGACGGTCGAGATGGGTTTTGGCCTCTTTTTTGACTTTTTGCCTAAGTGTTGGTCAGTTTTGCCTACGGGCTGATAACTCGGCCTCCGTATGTCGAAATTGAGTCACGTAAGTTGTAATGCATGCCTAATACCTACGCGGTTCTATATATGTGTTTGCGTATCGTTACGATGGCTGAGGCCAGTTTTGGTCTCTTTTTTGACTTTTTACCTATGTGTTGGTCAGTTTTGCCTACGGGCTGATAACTCGGCCTCCGTAAGTCAGAATCGAGTTCCGTAAGTTGTAACGCATGCCTAATACCTAAATAGTGCTATATACGAGTTTCTGTCTCATTACAACGGCCGAGGTGGGTTTTGGCCTCGTTTTTGACTTTTTGCCTAAGTATTGGTCAGTTTTGCCTACGAGCTGATAACTCGGCCTCCATAAATTAGAATCGTGTCCCGTAAGTAGTAACGCATGCCTAATACCTACATGGTGATATGTGAAAGTAGTATGCATACAAGACAATCATGTTTGATGATAAAGCATATACTTTATAACAATCTTATTCATTTATTAATAAAAAGTATTAAAGACTTTTAATTATCTACATGATGCTATTTTATAATATGTGATAAACCCATAGTTTTAAGCAATGCTTTTAGAATAATGATGATGATCATTCTAATGAGATCTAAATTCTTAGAAAGCTTAAAACTAAAATAGTTCCCAATCGTTAGATTACTAAATTGGGGATTAGTGAATCCGGATAGATTGGTACATACGTTGCTTGCTCATTGGATGAGGATGATTGATCTCATGATCATTTGGGTGGAGACGCTAAAGCAAGTATGTAGGTGCTTATTAGAGAATAAGTTCACTGAACGTGACTCGCTAAGGAATTCCTAATGGAGTTTTACTTGCCTGTCAATAGGAATTCATGTAGTGATAGTAGTACAAGTGATCCTTGGACTTGAGATCATCATAGTATCTTGTGTAGGATGAGTTATACTTTGACTTATTCCTTAAGACCCTTAGGGTATATTAAAGGGTATGCTTGGGTATAATAAGTTGTACATGGAGATAATGTATGATCAATAAAGAATCTACCACTTCTAGTAAAAAAAGAGAAATGTCATATGTGATTCGATAAATGACAACCCAAAGAGTCCTTGTTAAGGCATAATGAAATTAGAAAGGAGTTTCTAATTTGCATTATTTGAGTTAGGCATTTAAGAGTCGAAATATATATAATTAAATTAAATAAGACTTGAACGTAATTCCATGTCTTATATTTAATTGGGACATTGTATGGTGGAAGGATTGAATTGTACGGTAACTATTTACTCAAAGGTTCTTTTATGATTAATGTTGAAATATATATTATCTGGAAAGTCGTTGATCGCTAGGGAGGCTTATCCCTATTGTAGAATAAATATTATTTATTTAAATAAATTATTAGTTTAATTTATTTATTTAAATAAGATTAGAATTGTTCTAATTGATTTATTCACAACCGGTTTAATATGGAGAACCTAAAGGGTCACCATAAAAGGAAGAATAATTATTTAAGAAGTTAATGGCATAATCGTAATAATAAGTTAAGTATATTTAATTTAATCTATGGTGATAGAATAAATTAAATAGCTTAATATTTATTATAATATTTTAAAAATATTAAATATAAATTAATAAGAGGAGTCTTATTATTATTATTATTACAATTATTATTATTTAATTCCTAAAGGAGTTTGGGAATTAATTAATAATAGTACTCTCATATATCCTAATAAGATTAGGAGGCTAATTAATTAAAAGTTTAATTAATTATTCCTAATAAGATTGGGAGCATAATTAATTAAAGGAGTTTAATTAATTAAAATAAAACTCAATTCCTTAATTGTTAAGGAGGGTTACCCACATCTATAAATAAGAGGAGTCTTATTATGGGTGGTAGTGGTTGTTGGCTTTTTGACAACATACGCAATTCCAAAAGTTGGAGAGTACATTCTTTTCTATAGAGATAGAAAACTAGGGTTTGAGCCAAATACCCATCTTCTTGAATCTCTATTCTTTCTTAGTGGATCACCTCTAGAGGCCAAACACTTGGATGGCTAACGTTGATCAAAGCAAGGAACCAAACCCGGTGGATTCAAGTTGAACGCGAAAAGGATTGGAGGTGAACTTGTACCTGAGGAAGCTCAAATCTTCAAGGGTATGATTCTTGTTCTTTCTTTTTCATTTAATTAATAATTGTGCATAAAGGGTGATCCGGGTTTATGGTTTGTAAAATTTTAAAACTCTGTTTTTTACACGCTTCCGCTTATTTGTGCAATTTGATTGCGTTCATGAATATTACAAACCTAACAATATGTACGTGTTTGCGTGTCGTTACGACGGCCGAGGCGGTTTTTGGCCTCTTTTTTGACTTTTTACCTAAGTGTTGATCAGTTTTGCCTACGGGCTGATAACTCAGCCTCCGTAAGTCGGAATCGAGTCCCATAGGTTGTAACGTATGCCTAATACCTACGCGATGCTACGTACGTGTTTGCATGTTGTTACGATAGCCGAGGCTGGTTTTGGCCTTTTTTTAGACTTTTTGCTTAAGTGTTGGTCAAATTTGCCTACACACTGATAACTCGGCCTCCGTAAGTCAGAATCGAGTCCCGTAAGTTGTAACGCGTGCCTAATACCTATGCAGTGCTATGTATATGTTTGCGTGTTATTACGACGGCCGAGGTGGGTTTTGTGGGTTTTGACCACTTTTTCGACTTTTTACTTGAGTGTTAGTCAGTTTTACCTACGGGCTGATAACTCGGCATCCGTATGTCAGAATCGAGTCCCGTAAGTTATAACGCGTGTCTAATACCGACGCGGTGCTATGTACGTGTTTGCATGTCATTATGACGGCCGAGGCGGATTTGGCCTCTTTTTTGACTTTTTCCCTAAGTGTTGGTCAGTTTTACCTATGGGCTGATAACTCGGTCTTCGTATATCGGAATCGAGTCACGTAAGTTGTAATGTATGCTAAATACCTACGCGGTGCTATGCATGTTTTTGCGCGTCGTTATTACGACAAAGGCGGGTTTTGGCCTCTTTTTCGACTTTTTGCCTAAGTGTTGGTCAGTTTTGCCTACAGGCTGATAGCTCGGCCTCCGTATGTCGGAATTGAGTCCCTTAAGTTGTAACACATGCCTAATACCTACGCGGTGCTATGTACATGTTTGCATATCGTTACGACGGTCGAGGCTGATTTTGGCCTCTTATTCGACTTTTTGCTTAAGTGTTCTTCAGTTTTGCCTACGGGTTGATAACTCGGCCTCCGTAAGTCAGAATAAAGACCCATAAGTTGTAACATATGCCTAATACACACATGGTTCTATGTATGTGTTTGCGTGTCGTTACGACTGTCGAGGTTTTTTTGGCCTCTTTTTTGACTTTTTGCCTAAGTGTTGGTCAGTTTTGCCTACGGGCTGACAACTTGGCCTACGTATGTTGGAATCGAGTCCCGTAAGTTGTAGCCCATGCCTAATACATGCACGGTGCTATGAATGTGTTTGTGTGTCATTACGACGGCCGAGGCATGTTTTGGCCTCTTTTTTGACTTTTTGCTTAAGTGTTATTCAGTTTTGCCTACGGGTTGATAACTCGGCCTCCGTAAGTCAAAATTGAGTCTCGTAAGTTATAACGCGTGCCTAATACCCATGCGGTGCTATGTATGTGTGTGCGTGTTGTTACGACTGTTGAGGTGGGTTTTGACCTCTTTTTTGACTTTTTGCATAAGTGTTGGCGAGTTTTGCCTACGGGCTGATAACTCGGCCTCCGTAAGTCGGAATCGAGTCCCGTAAGTCAAAATTGAGTCCCGTAAGTTGTAACGAGTGCCTAATACCTACGCGGTGTTATGTATGTTTTTGCGTGTCGTTACGATAGCCGAGGCGGGTTTTGGCCTTTTTTTTGACTTTTTACCTAAATGTTGTTCAGTTTTGCTTACGGGCTGATAACTCGGCCTCCGTAAGTCTGAATTGAGTCCCGTAAGTTATAACGTATGCCTAATACCCATGCAGTGCTATGTATGTCTTTGCGTGTTGTTACGACGGCCGAGGTGGGTTTTGGCCTCTTTTTCGACTTTTTGCCTAAGTGTTGGTCAATTTTGCATACGGGCTAATAACTCGGTCTACGTATGTCAGAATTGAGTCCCGTAAGTTATAACGCTTGCCTAATACATACGCGGTACTATGCATGTGTTTTTATGTCGTTACGACGTCCGAGGCATGTTTTGGCCTCTTTTTTGACTTTTTACCTAAATGTTGTTCAGTTTTGCTTATGGGCAGATAACTCGGCCTCCGTAAGTCAGAATTGAGTCCCGTAAGTTATAACGCGTGATTAATACCCATGCAGTGCTATGTATGTCTTTGCGTGTTGTTACAACGGTCGAGATGGGTTTTGGCCTCTTTTTTGACTTTTTACCTAAGTGTTGGTCAGTTTTGCCTACGGGCTGATAACTCGGCCTCCGTATATCGAAATCGAGTCCCGTAAGTTGTAATGTATGCATAATACCTACGCGGTGCTATGTATATGTTTGCGTATCGTTACGATGGCTGAAGCGGGTTTTGGCCTCTTTTTGACATTTTACCTAAGTGTTGGTCAGTTTTGCCTACGGGCTGATAACTCGGCCTCCGTAAGTCAGAATCGAGTTCCATAAGTTGTAACGTATGCCTAATATCTATGCGGTGCTATGTACGAGTTCCCGTCTCATTACAACGGCTGAGACAGGTTTTGGCCTCTTTTTCGACTTTTTGCGGCTTGTTGTCGGTTTTGCTTTACGGTGATAACTCGACCTCGAGAATCGAAATCGAGTCCCGTAAGTAGTAATGCGTGCCTAATACCTACACGGTGATATGTACATGTTTGCACGGCGTTACGACGACCAAGGCGGGTTTTGGCCTCTTTTTTGACTTTTTACCTAAGTGTTGGTCAGTTTTGTCTACGGGCGGATAACTCGGCCTCCGAAAGTTGGAATCGTGTCCCATAAATTTTAACGCGTTCCTAATACCTACGCGGTACTATGTATGTGATTACGTTTTGTTACGATGGTCGAGGTGGGTTTTGGCCTCTTTTTCGACTTTTTGCCTAAGTGTTGGTCAGTTTTGACTATAGGCTGATAATTCGGCTTCCGTAAGTTGGAATCGAGTCCTGTAAGTTGTAACGCGTGCCTAATTACTACGCGGTACTATGCACGTGTTTGTGTGTTGTTACGATGGCTGAGGCGGATTTTGGCCTCTTTTTTGACTTTTTACCTAAGTGTTAGTCAGTTTTGTCTACAGGCTGATAACTCGGCCTCCGTAAGTCAGAATCGAGTTCCGTAAGTTGTAACACATGCCTAAAACCTACGCGGTGCTATGTACGAGTTTCCGTCTCATTAAAATGGCCGAGGCGGGTTTTGGCCTCTTTTTCGACTTTTTGCCCAAGTGTTGATCAGTTTTGCCTACGGGCTTATAACTCGGCCTTCGTAAATCAGAATCGAGTCCCGTAAGTAGTAACGCGTGCCTAATACCAACACGGTGATATGTACGTGTTTGCGTGTCGTTACCACGGCCGAGGCTGGTTTTGGCCTCTTTTTTGAGTTTTTACCTTAGTGTTGGTCAGTTTTGCCTACGGGCTGATAACTTGGCCTCCGTAAGTTGGAATCGAGTCCCGTAAGTTTTAATTCGTGCTTAATACCTGCGCGGTACTATGCATGTGTTTTCGTGTCGTTACAACGGTCGAGGCGGGTTTTAGCCTCTTTTTTATCTTTTTACCTAAG
>CM035164.1:108147546-108316584 GCA_020205615.1 Panax quinquefolius | reverse complement strand
AGTCCCGTAAGTAGTAACGCTGCGTGCCTAATACCTACACGGTGATATGTGCTTGTTTGGGTGTCGTTACGACGGCCGAAGCGAGTTTTGGCCTCTTTTTTTGACTTTTTACCTAAGTGTTGGTCAGTTTTGCCTACGGGCTGATAACTCAGCCTCCGTAAGTTGGAATCGAGTCCCATAAGTTTTAACACGTGCTTAATACCTACGCGGTACTATGCATGTGTTTTCGTGTCGTTACAACGGCCGATGCGAGTTTTGGCCTCTTTTTAAACTTTTTACCTAAATGTTGGTCAGTTTTGCCTACGGGCTGATAACTCAGCCTCTGTAAGTCATAATCGAGTAACGTATATTGTAATACGTGCCTAATACCTGCATTGTGCTATGTATGTGTTTGCGTGTTGTTACGACGGTCGAGGCGGGTTTTGGCCTCTTTTTGACTTTTTGCCTAAGTGTTGGCGAGTTTTGACTACGGGCAGATAACTAGGCCTCCGTAAGTCGAAATTGAGTCCCGTAAGTTGTAACGAGTGTCTAATACCTACGCAGTGCTATGTATGTGTTTACGTGTCGTTACGACGGCTGTGGCGGGTTTTGGTCTCTTTTTCAACTTTTTGCCTAAGTGTTACTCAATTTTGCCTACGGGCTGATAACTCGGCCTCCGTAAGTTTGAACTGAGTCCAGTAAGATATAACGCGTGCCTAGTACCTACGCAGTGCTATGTACGTGTTTACGTGTCGTTAAGATGGTCGAGGGGGGATTTGGTCTCTTTTTCAAATTTTTGCCTAAGTGTTGGTCAGTTTTTCCTACGGGCTTATAACTCGGTCTCCGTAAGTCGGAATCGAGTCCTGTAAGTTGTAACGCGTGCCTAATACCTACGCGGTGCTATGTATCTGTTTACGTGTCCTTACGACGGTCGAGGCGGGTTTTGGCCTCTTTTTCAACTTTTTGCCTAAGTGTTGGTCAGTTTTACCTACGGGCTGATAACACAGCCTCTGTAAGTAGGAATCGAGTCCCGTAAGTTGTAACGCGTGCCTAATACCTACGCAATGCTATCTTTGTGTTTGCGTGTCTTTACGACTGTCGAGGCGAGTTTTGGCCTCTTTTTCGACTTCTTGCCTAAGTGTTGGTCAGTTTTACCTACGGGCTTATAACTCGGCCTCCGTAAGTTGGAATCGAGTCCCGTAAGTTGTAATGCATGCCTAATACCTACATTGTGCTATGTATGTGTTTGCGTGTTGTTACGACGGTCAAGGCGGGTTTTGGCCTCTTTTTCGACTTTTTGCCTAAGTGTTGGCGAGTTTTGCCTATGGGCTGATAACTCAACCTTCGTAAGTCAGAATTGAGTCCCGTAAGTTGTAACGCGTGCCTAATACCCACGCGGTGCTATGTAAGTGTTTGTGTGTCGTTACGACGGCCGAGGTGGGTTTTGGCCTCTTTTTCGACTTTTTGCCTAAGTGTTGGTCAGTTATGCCTACGGGTTGATAACTCGACCTCCGTAAGTCAGAATCGAGTCCCGTAAATTGTAACACATGCCTAATACCTACACGGTGCTATGTAAGAGTTTGCCTATCGTTACAACGGTCTAGGCGGGTTTTGGCCTCTTTTTGACTTTTTGCCTAAGTGTTAGTCAGTTTTGCTTCTGGTGATAACTTTCGGCCCAGTAAAGTCGAAATCGAGTACCGTAAGTTGTAATGTGTGCCTAATACCTACGCGATGCTATGTATGTGTTTGCGTGTCGTTACAACGGCCGAGGCTAGTTTTGGCCTCTTTTTTGACTTTTTGCCTAAGTGTTGGTCAGTTTTGCCTACGGGCTGATAACTAGGCCTCCGTAAGTCAAAATCGAGTCTCATAAGTTATAATGCATGCCTAATATCTACGCGATACTACGTACGTGTTTGCGTGTTATTACGATAGCCGAGGCTTGTTTTGGCCCCTTTTTAGACTTTTTGCTTAAGTGTTGGTCAATTTGCCTACACGCTGATAACTCAGCCTCCGTAAGTCAGAATCAAGTCCCATAAGTTGTAACACGTGCCTAATACCTATGCAGTGCTATGTATATGTTTGCGTGTTATTACGACAGCCGAGGTGGATTTTGGACTCTTTTTCAACTTTTTGCTTGAGTGTTGGTCAGTTTTACCTACGCGCTGATAACTCGGCATCCGTATGTCAGAATTAAGTCCCATAAGTTGTAACGCGTGTCTAATACCGACGTAGTGTTATGTACGTGTTTACATGTCATTATGACGGTCGAGGCGGTAACGCATGTCAAATACCTACGCGGTGCTATGCATATGTTTGCGTTATTATTCGGCCACGGGCGGCGGTTTTGGCCTCTTTTTCGACTTTTTGCCTAATTGTTGGTCAGTTTTGCCTACAGGCTGATAACTCAATCTCCGTATATCGAAATTGAATCCCTTAAGTTGTAATGCGTGCATAATACCTACGCGGTGCTATGTACATGTTTGCATATCGTTACGACTGTCGAGGATGGTTTTGGCCTCTTGTTCGACTTTTTGCCTAAGTGTTGTTCAGTTTTGCCTACAGGCTGATAACTCGGCCTCCGTAAGTCAGAATCAAGACCCATAAGTTGTAACACATGCCTAATACCCACGTGGTTCTATGTATGTGTTTGCGTGTCATTACGACTGCCGAGGTTTTTTTGGCCTCTTTTTGACTTTTTGCTAAGTGTTGGCGGTTTGCCTTACTTGGCCGATAACTTTCGACCTCCGTATATCGGAATCGAGTCCCATAAGTTGTAACGTATACCTAATACCTACGTGGTGCTATGTATGTGTTAGCGTATCGTTACGATGGCCGAGGCGGGTTTTGGCCTCTCTTTTAACTTTTTACCTAAGTGTTGGTTAGTTTTATCTACGGGCTGATAACTCGGCCTCCGTAAGTTGAAATCGAGTCCCGTAAGTTGTAACGCGTGCCTAATACCTACATGGTGCTATATTTGAGTTTTCGTATCGTTACAACGGTCGAGGCGACTTTTGGCCTCTTTTTTAATTTTTTGCCTAAATGTTGGTCAGTTTTGTCTACGGGCTGATAACTCGGCCTCCGTAAGTCAGAATTGAGTCCCGTAAGTTGTAACACGTGCCTAATACATGCGCGGTCCTATGTACATGTTTGCGTGTCATTACGACGGCCGAGGTGGGTTTTGGCTTATTTTTTGACTTTTTCCCTAAGTGTTGGTCAGTTTTGCCTACGAACTGATACCTCGGCCTCCGTAAGTCAGAATTGAGTCTCATAAGTTATAACGCATGCCTAATACCTACGCGGTGCTATACATGCGTTTGCATGTCATTACAATTGCCGAGGCGGGTTTTGGCCTCTTTTTTAACTTTTTACCTAAGTGTTGGTCAATTTTGCCTCACGCGCATAACTTGCCTCACGATGTGGAAATCAAGTCCGTAAGTTGTAGCACATTCCTAATACATCTTGTTTGTGCTATGTATGTGTTTTATGTGTCATTCTGACGGTAGAGGCATATTTTGGCCTCATTTTTTACTTTTTGCCTAAGTGTTGTTCAGTTATCCCTACGGGTTGATAACTCGGTCTCCGTAAGTCAGAATTGAGTCTGCTAAGTTATAACGTGTGCCTAATACCCACGCGGTGCTATGTATGTGTTAGCGTGTTTCTACGACAGCCGAGGTGAGTTTTGGCCTCTTTTTCGACTTTTTTCTTAAATATTGTTCAGTTTTACGTACGTGCTGATAACTCGACCTCCGTTTGTCGGAATCGAGTCCTGTAAGTTGTAATGCGTGCCTAATACCTACGCGGTACTATGCACGTGTTTGGTTGTTATTACGACTGTCGAGGCTGGTTTTGGCCTCTTTTTTTACTTCTTGCCTAAGTGTTGGTCAGTTTTACCTACGGGCTGATAACTCGGCCTCCGTAAGTTAGAATTGAGTCCCGTAAGTTGTAACACGAGCCTAATACCTATGTTGTGCTATGTATACGTATGCGTGTTGTTACGACGGTCGAGGCGGGTTTTGGCCTCTTTTTCGACTCTTTGCTTAACTATTGGCGAATTTTGCCTACGGGCTGATAACTCGGCCTCCGTAAGTCAAAATCGAGTCCCGTAAGTTGTAACGAGTGCCTAATACCTATGCGGTGTTATGTATGTGTTTGCGTGTCGTTATGACGGTCGAGGTGGGTTTTAGCCTCTTTTTTGCCTTTTTACCTAAATGTTATTCAGTTTTGCTTATGGGCTGATAACTCGGCCTTCGTAAGTCAGAATTGAGTCCCGTAATTTATAACACGTGCCTAATACCCATGCAGTTATAACGCGTGCCTAATACCCTCTTTTTCGACTTAAGTTGTAACGCGTGCCTAATACCTACGCGTTACTATGTACGTATTTGCATATCGTTACGACGGTCGAGGTAGGTTTTGGCCTCTTGTTCGACTTTTTGCCTAAGTGTTGTTCAGTTTTGCCTACGGGCTGATAACTCGGCCTCCGTAAGTTAGAATCAAGACCCATAAGTTGTAACACATTCCTAATACCCACGTGGTTCTATGTATGTGTTTGCGTGTCGTTACGACTGCCGAGGTGGTTTTTCGCCTCTTTTTTGACTTTTTGCCTAAGTGTTGGTCAGTTTTGCCTACGCGCTGATAACTCGGCCTCCGTATGTCGGAATCGAGTCCCATAAGTTGTAACGTATGCCTAATACCTACGCGATGCTATATATGTATTAAGCGTGTCGTTCTGACGGTAAGTAGGCGTTTTGGCCTCTTTTTGACTTTTTTACCTAAGTGTTGGTTAGTTTTGTCTACTGGTGATAACTTCGGCCTCAAGTAAGTCGAGAATCGATTCCGTAAGTTATGTAGCGATGTGCCTAATACCTACGTGGTGCTATATACTAGTTTCCGTATCGTTACAACGGTCGAGGCGAGTTTTGCCCTTTTTTTCAATATTTTGCCTAAGTGTTGGTCAGTTTTGCCTACGTGCTGATAACTCGGCCTCCGTAAGTTGAAATCGAGTTCCGTAAGTTGTAACACGTGCCTAATGCCTGTGTGGTGCTATGTACATGTTTGTGTGTCATTACGACGACCGAGGCTAATTTTGGCTTCTTTTTGACTTTTTGCCTAAGTGTTGGTCAGTTTTGCCAATGGGCTAATAACTCGGCCTCCGTAAGTCAAAATCGAGTCCTGTAAGTTATAACGTGTGCCTAATTCCAACGCGGTTCTATGTATTAGTTTGCGTCTTATTACGACGGCCGAGACGGGTTTTTGGCATTTTTTTGACTTTTTGCCTAAGTGTTGGTCAGTTTTGCCTACGGGCTGATAACTCGGCCTCCGTAATTCGGAATCGAGTCCCGTAAGTTGTAACGCATGCCTAATACCTACACGGTGCTATGTATGTGTTTGCGTGTCGTTACTATAGCCGAGGAGAGTTTTGGCTTCTTTTTCGACTTTTTGCCTAAGTGTAGGTCAGTTTTGCCTACGGGATGATAACTCGGCCTCCGTATGTCGAAATCGAGTCCCATAAGTTGTAACGTATGTCTAATACCTCCGCGGTGCTATGTATGTGTTTGTGTATCATTACGATGGGCGAGGCGGGTTTCGGCTTCTTTTTTAACTTTTTACCTAAGTGTTAGTTAGTTTTGCCTACGGGCTGATAACTTAGCCTCCGTATATCGGAATCGAGTCCCATAAGTTGTAACGCATGTCTAAAACCTACGCGATGCTATGCATGTATTTGCATGTCATTACAATGGCTGATGCGGGTTTTGGCCTCTTTTTCAACTTTTTACCTAAGTGTTGGTCAATTTTGAATACGGTCTAATAACTCGGTCTACGTATGTCAGAATCAAATCCCATAAGTTGTAACACATGCCTAATATATACGCTGTACTATGTATATGTTTTTATATCGGTACGACGATCGAGGCATGTTTTGGCCTCTTTTTTGACTTTTACCTAAATGTTATTCAGTTTTGCTTACGGGTTGATAACTCGACCTCCGTAAGTCAGAATTGAGTCCCGTAAGTTATAACGCGTGCCTAATACCCATGCAGTGCTATGTATGTCTTTGCGTGTTGTTACGACGGCCGAGGTTGGTTTTGGCCTCTTTTTCGACTTTTTGCTTAAGTGTTGGTTAGTTTTGCATACGGGCTGATAACTCGGCCTCCGTATGTCGGAATCGAGTCCCGTAAGTTGTTATGCATGCCTAATACCTTCGCGGTGCTATGTATGTGTTTTCGTATCATTACAATGGCCGAGGCGGGGTTTGGCTTCTTTTTTGACTTTTTACCTATGTGTTAGTTAGTTTTGCCTATGGGCTGATAACTCGGCCTCCGTAAATTGGAATCGAGTCCCGTAAGCTGTAACGCGTGCCTAATACCTACGTGGTGCTATGTATGAGTATTCGTATCATTACAACGGCCGAGGTGGATTTTGGACTTTTTTTCGACTTTTCCCCAAATGTTGGACAGTTTTGCCTACGAGCTGATAACTCGGCCTCTGTAAGTCGGAAATGAGTCCCATAAGTTGTAACGTGTGTCTAATACCTATGCGGTGCTATGCTTGTATTTGCGTGTCATTGCAATGGCTGATGCGGGTTTTGGCCTCTTTTTTAACTTTTTACCTAAGTGTTGGTTAATTTTGTATACGGGCGAATAACTCGATCTACGTATGTTAGAATCGAGTCCCGTAAGTTGTAACGCATGCCTAATACATACGCGGTACTATGTATGTGTTTTTATGTCGTTACGACGGTCGAGGCATGTTTTGGCCTCTTTTTTGACTTTTTACCTAAATGTTGTTCAGTTTTGCTTACGGGGTTATAACTCGACCTCTGTAAGTCAGAATTGAGTCCCGTAAGTTATAACGCGTGCTTAATACCCATGTAGTGCTATGTATGTCTTTGCGTGTTGTTATGACGGCCGAGGTTGGTTTTGGCCTCTTTTTCGACTTTTTGCCTAAGTGTTGGTCAGTTTTGCCTACGGGTTGATAACACGGCCTCCGTATATCGAAATTGAGTTCCGTAAGTTGTAATGTATGCCTAATACCAATGCGGTGCTATGTATGTGTTTGCGTATCGTTACGATGGTTGAAGCGGGTTTTGGCCTCTTTTTTAACATTTTACCTAAGTGTTGGTCAGTTTTGCCTACGGGCTGATAACTCAGTCTCCGTAAGTCAGAATCAAGTCCCGTAAGTTGTAACGCATGCCTAATACCTACGTGGTTCTATGTATGTGTTTTCGTATCGTTTTGACGGTCGAGGCGAGTTTTAGCCTCTTTTTTGACTTTTTGCCTAAGTGTTTGTCAGTTTTGCCTACAGGCTAATAACTCGGCCTCGGTAAATCAGAATCGAGTCCTGTAAGTAGTAACGCGTGCCTAATACCTACACGGTGATATGTACGTGTTTGCGTGTCGTTACGACACCGAGGCCGGTTTTGGCCTCTTTTTTGACTTTTTACCTAAGTGTTGGTCAGTTTTGTCTACGGGCAGATAACTCGGCCTCCGTAAGATGGTATCGAGTCCCGTAAGTTTTAACGCATGCCTAATACCTACGTTGTGCTATGTATGTGTTTGCGTGTTGTTACGACGGTCAAGGCGGGTTTTGGTATCTTTTTTGACTTTTTACCTAATTATTGGCAAGTTTTGCCTACGGGATGATAACTCAACCTTCGTAAGTTGGAATCGAGTCCTGTAAGTTGTAACGCGTGCCTAATACCCATGCGGTGCTATGTAAGTATTTGTGTGTCGTTACGACGGCCGAGGTGGGTTTTGGCCTTTTTTTCGACTTTTTGCCTAAGTGTTGGTCAGTTATGCCTACGGGTTGATAACTCGGCCTCTGTAAGTCAGAATCGAGTCCCGTAAATTGTAACGCATGCCTGATACCTACATGGTGCTATGTAAGAGTTTGCCTATCGTTACAACGGTCTAGGCGGGTTTTGGCCTCTTTTTTGACTTTTTGCCTAAGTGTTGGTCAGTTTTGCCTACGGGCTGATAACTCGGCCCCCGTAAGTCAGAATCGAGTCCCGTAAGTTGTAATGTGTGCCTAATACCTACGCGATGCTATGTATGTGTTTGCGTGTCGTTACAACGATCGAGGCTAGTTTTGGCCTCTTTTTTGACTTTTTGCCTAAGTGTTGGTCAGTTTTGCCTACGGGCTGATAACTCGGCCTCCGTAAGTTGAAATCGAGTCTCATCAGTTGTAATGCATGCCTAATATCTACACGATACTCGTACGTGTTTGCGTGTTGTTACGATAGCCGAGGTTTGTTTTGGCCCCTTTTTAGACTTTTTGCTTAAGTGTTGGTCAATTTTGCCTACACGCTGATAACTCGGCCTCCGTAAGTCAGAATCGAGTCCCATAATTTGTAACACGTGCCTAATACCAATGCAGTGCTATGTATATGTTTGCGTGTTATTACGACAGCCGAGGTGGATTTTGGACTCTTTTTTGACTTTTTGCTTGAGTGTTGGTCAGTTTTACCTACGCGCTTATAACTCGGCATCCGTATGTTAGAATCGAGTCCCATAAGTTGTAACGCATGTCTAATACCGACGTAGTGTTATGTACGTGTTTGCATGTCATTATGACGGTCGAGGCGGTTTTGGCCTCTTTTTCGACCTTTTCCCAAAGTGTTGGTCAGTTTACCTACGGGCTGATAACTTGGCCTTCGTATATCAGAATCAAGTCCCGTAAGTTGTAACGCATGCCAAATACCTACAGGCTCTTATGTCATGTTTTTGCGTTATTCTGACGGCCGGGCGGGTTTTGGCCTCTTTTTTGACTTTTTGCCTAATTGTTGGTCAGTTTTGCCTACAGGCTGATAGCTCGACCTCCGTATGTTGGAATCAAATCCCTTAAGTTGTAATGCATGCCTAATACCTACGATGTGCTATGTACGTGTTTGCATATCGTTATGACGGTCGAGGCTGGTTTTGGCCTCTTGTTTGACTTTTTGCCTAAGTGTTGTTCAGTTTTGCCTACAGGATGATAACTCGGCCTCCGTAAGTCAGAATCAAGACCTGTAAGTTGTAATACATGCCTAATACCCACGCGGTTCTATGTATGTGTTTGCATGTCGTTACGACTGCCGAGGTTTTTTTTGGCCTCTTTTTTGACTTTTTGCCTAAGTGTTGGTCAGTTTTGCCTACGGGCTGATAACTCGGCCTCCGTATGTCAGAATCAAGTCCCGTAAGTTGTAATGTATGTCCAATACCTACGTGGTGCTATGTATGTGTTAGCGTATCGTTACGATGGCCGAGGCGGGTTTTGGCCTCTCTTTTAACTTTTTACCTAAGTGTTGGTTAGTTTTATCTACGGGCTGATAACTCGGCCTCCATAAGTCGAAATCTAGTCATGTAAGTTGTAACGCGTGCTTAATACCTACGTGGTGCTATATTTGAGTTTTCGTATCGTTACAACGGTTGAGGCGACTTTTGGCCTCTTTTTTTATTTTTTGCCTAAGTGTTGGTCAGTTTTGTCTACGGGCTGATAACTCGGCCTCCGTAAGTTAAAATCGAGTCCCGTAAGTTATAACACGTGCCTAATACATGCGCGGTCCTATGTACATGTTTGCGTGTCATTACAACGACCGAGGTGGGTTTTGGCTTCTTTTTTAACTTTTTCCCTAAGTGTTGGTCAGTTTTGCCTACGAACTGATACCTCGGCCTCTGTAAGTCAGAATTGAGTCTCGTAAGTTATAACGCGTGCCTAATACCTACGTGGTGCTATACATGCATTTGCATGTCATTACAATTGACTTTTTACCTAAGTGTTGGTCAATTTTGCCTACGGGCAGACAACTTGGCCTACGTATGTGAAAATCGAGTCTCGTAAGTTGTAGCACATGCCTAATACATGCGCGGTGCTATGTATGTGTTTGCGTGTCATTACGACGGTCGAGGTATATTTTGGCCTCTTTTTTTACTTTTTGCCTAAGTGTTGTTCAGTTTTCCCTACGGGTTGATAACTCGGTCTCCGTAAGTCAGAATTGAGTCTCCTAAGTTATAACGTATGTAATAATACCCAGCGGGCTATGTGTGTGTGTTAAGCGTGTTTCTACGACGGCCGAGGTGAGTTTTGGCCTCTTTTTCGACTTTTTTCTTAAATGTTGTTCAGTTTTGCGTACGTGCTGATAACTCGGCCTCCGTTTGTCGGAATCGAGTCCGGAAGTTGTAACGCGTGCATAATACCTACACGGTACTATACACGTGTTTGGTTGTTATTACGACGGCCGAGGCGGGTTTTGGCCTCTTTTTCGACATTTTGCCTAAGTGTTGGTCAGTTTTGCCTACGGGCTAATAACTTGGCCTCCGTAAGTCGGAATCGAGTCCCGTAAGTTGTAACGAGTGCCTAATACCTACGCGGTGCTATGTATGTGTTTGCGTTTCGTTACGACGGCCGAGGCGGGTTTTAGCCTCTTTTTTGACTTTTTACCTAAATGTTGTTCAGTTTTGCTTACGGGCTGATAACTCGGCCTTTATATGTCAGAATTGAGTCCCGTAAGTTATAATGCGTGCCTAATACCCATGCAGTTATAACGGGTGCCTAATACCCTCTTTTTTGACTTAAGTTGTAACGCGTGCCTAATACCTATGCGTTGCTATGTACGTATTTGCATATCGTTACGACGGTCGAGGTTGGTTTTGGCCTCTTGTTCGACTTTTTGCCTAAGTGTTGTTCAGTTTTGCCTACGGGCTGATAACTCGGCCTCCGTATGTCAGAATCAAGACCCATAAGTTGTAACACATGCCTAATACCCACGTGGTTCTATGTATGTGTTTGCGTGTCGTTACGACTGTCGAGGTGGTTTTTGGCCTTTTTTTTGACTTTTTGCCTAAGTGTTGGTCAGTTTTGCCTACGGGCTGATAACTCGGCCTCCGTATGTCGGAATCGAGTCCCGTAAGTTGTAACGTATGCCTAATATCTACGCGGTGCTATATATGTATTAGCGTATCGTTACGACGGCTGAGGCGGGTTTTGGCCTCTTTTTTGACTTTTTACTTAAGTGTTGGTTAGTTTTGTCTACGGGCTGATAACTTGGCCTCCGTAAGTTGGAATCGAGTCCCGTAAGTTGTAATGCGTGCCTAATACCTACGTGGTGCTATATACTAGTTTCCGTATCGTTACAACGGTCGAGGCGAGTTTTGCCCTCTTTTTCGATATTTTGCCTAAGTGTTGGTCAGTTTTGCCTACGGGCTGATAACTCGGCCTCTGTAAGTCGAAATCGAGTTCCGTAAGTTGTAACACGTGCCTAATGCCTACGTGGTGCTATGTACATGTTTGTGTGTCATTACGACGACCGAGGCTAATTTTGGCTTCTTTTTTGACTTTTTGCCTAAGTGTTGGTCAGTTTTGCCAATGGGCTAATAACTCGGCCTCCGTAAGTCAAAATCGAGTCCTGTAAGTTATAACGTGTGCCTAATTCCAACGCGGTGCTATGTATTAGTTTGCGTCTTATTACGACGGCCAAGACGGGTTTTTGGCATTTTTTTGACTTTTTGCCTAAGTGTTGGTCAGTTTTGCCTACGGGCTGATAACTCGGCCTCCGTAATTCGGAATCGAGTCCCGTAAGTTGTAACGCATGCCTAATACCTACACGGTGCTATGTATGTGTTTGCGTGTCGTTACTACAGCCGAGGAGAGTTTTGGCCTCTTTTTTGACTTTTTGCCTAAGTGTTGGTCAGTATTGCCTACGGGCTGATAACTCGGCCTCCGTATATCGGAATCGAGTCCCATAAGTTGTAAAGTATGTCTAATACCTCCGTGGTGCTATGTATGTGTTTGCGTATCATTACGATGGCCGAGGCGGGTTTCGGCTTCTTTTTTGACTTTTTACCTAAGTGTTAGTTAGTTTTGCCTACGGGCTGATAACTCGGCCTCCGTATGTCGGAATCGAGTCCCATAAGTTGTAACGCGTGTCTAATAACTACGCGGTGCTATGCATGTATTTGCGTGTCAGTACAATGGCTGATGCGGTTTTTGGCCTCTTTTTTAACTTTTTACCTAAGTGTTGGTCAATTTTGAATACGGGCTAATAACTCGGTATACGTATGTCAGAATCAAGTCCCATAAGTTGTAAAACATGCCTAATACATACGCTGTACTATGTATATGTTTTTATGTTGGTACGACGATCGAGGCATGTTTTGGCCTCTATTTTGACTTTTTACCTAAATGTTATTCAGTTTTGCTTATGGGCTGATAACTCGACCTCCGTAAGTCAGAATTGAGTCCCGTAAGTTATAATGCGTGCCTAATACCCATGTAGTGCTATGTATGTCTTTGCGTGTTGTTACGACGGCCGAGGTTGGTTTTGGCCTCTTTTTCGACTTTTTGCCTAAGTGTTGATCAGTTTTGCCTACGGGCTGATAACTCGGCCTCCATATGTCGGAATCGAGTCCCGTAAGTTGTTACGCATGCCTAATACCTACGCGGTGCTATGTATGTGTTTTCGTATCATTACAATGGCCGAGGCGGGTTTTGGCTTCTTTTTTGACTTTTTACCTAAGTGTTAGTTAGTTTTGCCTACGGGCTGATAACTCGGCCTCCGTAAATCGGAATCGAGTCCCGTAAGCTGTAACGCGTGCCTAATACCTACGCGGTGCTATGTACAAGTTTCTGTAACATTACAATAGCCGAGGTGGATTTTTGCCTTTTTCTCGACTTTTCCCCAAATGTTGGTCAGTTTTGCCTACGGGCTGATAACTCGGCCTCCGTAAGTCGGAAATGAGTCCCATAAGTTGTAACGCGCTCTAATACCTACGCGGTGCTATGCATGTATTTGCGTGTCATTACAATGGATGATGCGGATTTTGGCCTATTTTTTAACTTTTTACCTAAGTGTTGGTCAATTTTGTATACGGGCGAATAACTCGATCTACGTATGTCAGAATCGAGTTACGTAAGTTGTAACGCATGCCTAATACATACGCGGTACTATGTATGTGTTTTTATGTCGTTATGATGACCGAGTCATGTTTTAGCCTCTTTTTACCTAAATGTTGTTCAGTTTTGCTTACGGGCTGATAACTCGGCCTCCGTAAGTCAGAATTGAGTCCCGTAAGTTATAACGCGTGCTTAATACCCATGTAGTGCTATGTATGTCTTTGCGTGTTGTTACGACGGCCGAGGTTGGTTTTGACCTCTTTTTCGACTTTTTGCCTAAGTGTTGGTCAAATTTGCCTACGGGCTGATAACTCGGCCTCCGTATGTCGAAATTGAGTTCCGTAAGTTGTAATGTATACCTAATACCAACGCGGTGCTATGTATGTGTTTGCGTATCGTTACGATGGCTGAAGCGGGTTTTGGCCTCTTTTTTAACATTTTACCTAAGTGTTGGTCAGTTTTGCCTACAAGCTGATAACTCGGCCTCCGTAAGTTGGAATTGAGTTCCGTAAGTTGTGACACATGCCTAATACGTACGCGGTGCTATGTACGAGTTTTCGTCTCATTACAACGGTCGGGGCAAGTTTTGGCCTCTTTTTCGATTTTTTGCCTAAGTGTTGGTCAGTTTTGCCTTCGGGCTGATAACTCAGCCCCGGTAAATCAGAATCGAGTCCCGTAAGTAGTAACGCATGCCTAATACCTACACCGTGATATATACGTGTTTGCGTGTCATTACGACGACCGAGGCGGGTTTTGGCCTCTTTTTTGACTTTTTACCTAAGTGTTGGTCAGTTTTGTCATCGGGCAGATAACTCGGCCTCCGTAAGTTGGAATCGAGTCCCGTAAGTTTTAACGCGTGCCTTATACCTACGTGGTACTATGCATGTGTTTTCGTGTTGTTACAATGGCTAAGGCGGGGTTTGGCCTCTTTTTTAACTTTTTACCTAGGTGTTGGTCAGTTTTGCCTACGGGCTAATAACTCGGCCTTCGTAAGTCAGAATCGAGTAACGCATATTGTAACGCATGCCTAATACCTACATTGTGCTATGTATGTGTTTGCGTGTTGTTACGATGGTCGAGGCGGGTTTTGACCTTTTTTTTGATTTTTTGCTTAAGTGTTGGCGAGTTTTGTCTACGGACTGATAACTCGACCTCCGTAAATCAGAAATTAGTCCCGTAAGTTGTAACGTGTGCCTAATACCTATGCGGTGATATGTATGTGTTTACGTGTTGTTACGACGGTCGAAGTGGGTTTTGGCCTCTTTTTTGACTTTTTGCCTAAGTGTTGGTCAGCTTTGGCTACGGGTTAATAACTCGACCTCCGTAAGTTAGAATCAAGTCCTGTAAGTTATAAAATGTGCCTAATACCTACGCGGTACTATGCACGTGTTTACGTATTGTTACGACGGCCGAGGCTGGTTTTGGCCTCTTTTTTGACATTTTGCCTAAGTGTTGGTCAGTTTTGCCTTCGGGCTGATAACTCGGCCTCGGTAAATCAGAATCGAGTCCCGTAAGTAGTAACGCGTGCCTAATACCTACACGGAAATATATACGTGTTTGTGTGTTATTACGACGACCGAGGCGGGTTTTGGCCTCTTTTTTGACTTTTTACCTAAGTGTTGGTCAGTTTTGTCTACGGGCAGATAACTCGGCCTCCGTAAGTTGGAATCGAGTCCCGTAAGTTTTAACGCGTGCCTAATACCTACGCGGTACTATGCACGTGTTTGCGTGTTGTTACGACGGCCGAGGCGGGTTTTGCCTCTTTTTCGACATTTTACCTAAGTGTTGGTCAGTTTTGCCTACGGGCTGATAACTCGGCCTCTGTAAGTCGAAATCGAGTCCCGTTCATGTTTGCTTGTCTTTACGACTACCGAGGCAGGTTTTGGCCTCTTTTTTGACTTCTTGCCTAAGTGTTGGTCAGTTTTACCTACGGGCTAATAACTCCGCCTTCGTAAGTTAGAATCGAGTCCCGTAAGTTGTAACACGTGCCTAAAACCAACGCTGTGCTATGTATGTGTGTGCGTGTTGTTACGACGGTCGAGGTGGGTTTTGGCATCTTTTTCGACTTTTTGCATAAATGTTGGCGAGTTTTGCCTACGAGCTGATAACTAGGCCTCCGTAAGTCAGAATCGAGTCCCGTAAGTTGTAACGAGTGCCTAATACCTACGCGGTGCGATGTATGTGTTTGCATGTCGTTACGACGGCCGAGGCGGGTTTTGACCTCTTTTTTGACTTTTTACCTAAATGTTGTTCAGTTTTGCTTACGGGCTGATAACTCGGCCTCCGTAAGTCAAAATTGAGTCCCGTAAATTATAACGCGTGCCTAAAACCCATGCAGTGCTATGTATATCTTTGCGTGTTTTTACAACGGCTGAGGTGGGTTTTGTCCTCTTTTTCGACTTTTTTCCTAAGTGTTGGTCAGTTTTGCCTACGGGCTGATAACTCGGCCTCCGTATGTCGAAATCGAGTCCCGTAAGTTGTAATGCATGCCTAATACCCTCTGGCAGGTGGTATGTGTTGTGTTTAACGTATCATTCGATATGGTGAAGCGGGTTTTGGCCTCTTTTTTGACATTTTACCTAAGTGTTGGTCAGTTTTGCTTACGGGCTGATAACTCGGCCTCCGTAATTCGGAATCAAGTTTCGCAAGTTATGACGCGTGCCTAATACCTACGCGGTGCTATGTACGAGTTTCTGTCTCATTACAACGGCCGAGGCGAGTTTTGGCCTCTTTTTCGACTTTTTGCCTAAGTGTTGGTCAGTTTTGCCTACGGGCTGATAACTCGGCCTCGGTAAATCAGAATCTGGTCCCGTAAGTAGTAACGCGTCCCTAATACCTACATGGTGATATGTACGTGTTTGCGTGTCGTTACGACGACCGAGGCGTGTTTTGGCCTCTTTTTTGACTTTTTACCTAAGTGTTACTCAGTTTTGGCTACGGGTTGATAAATCAGTCTCCATAAGTTGGAATCGAGTCCCGTAAGTTGTAACACATGCCTAATACCTACGCGGTACTATGCACGTGTTTGCGTGTTTTTTTGACAGCCGAGGCGGGTTTTGGCCTATTTTTAGACATTTTACCTAAGTGTTGGTCAGTTTTGCCTACGGGCTGATAACTCGGCCTCTGTAAGTCGAAATTGAGTCCCGTAAGTTCTAACACGTGCCTAATACTTACATGATGCTATGTTCATGTTTGCGTGTCTTTACGACTGCCGAGGCGGGTTTTGGCCTCTTTTTTGACTTCTTGCCTAAGTGTTGGTCAGTTTTACCTACGGGCAGATAATTCGGCCTCCGTAAGTTAGAATAAAGTCCCGTATGTTGTAACATGTGCCAAATACCTATGCTGTGCTATATATGTGTGTTATGTTATTCTTCTGGCCCATCGAGTGGGTTTTGGCCTCTTTTTTAACTTTTTGCATAAGTGTTGGCGAGTTTTGCCTACGGGCTGATAACTCGGCCTCCGTAAGTCGGAATCGAGTCCCATAAGTTGTAACGAGTGCCTAATACCTACGCGGTGCAATGTATATGTTTGCATGTCGTTACGAAGGCCGAGGCGGGTTTTGGCCTCTTTTTTGACTTTTTACCAAAATATTGTTCAGTTTTGCCTTCGGACTGATAACTTGGCTTCCATAAATCGGAAATTAGTTTTGTAAGTTGTAACATGTGCCTAATACCTACGCGGTGCTATGTATGTGTTTGCGTGTTGTTACGACGACCGAGTTGGGTTTTGGCCTCTTTTTCGACTTTTGGCCTAAGTGTTGGTCAGTTTTGGCTACGGGCTGATAACTCGGCCTCCGTAACTTGGAATCGAGTCCCATAAGTTCTAACGCGTGCCTAATACCTATGTTGTACTATGCACGTGTTTGCGAGTTGTTACAACGGCCGAGGCGGGTTTTGGCTTCTTTTTTGACTTTTTGCCTAAGTGTTGGTCGGGTTTTCCTCGGTGATAACTTTAAACCTCGTAAGTCGAAATCGAGTCCTGTAAGTTCTAACCCATGCCTAATACCTTCGCGGTGCTATGTTCATGCTTGTGTGTCATTACGACTGTCGAGGCGGGTTTTGGCCTCTTTTTTGACTTCTTCCCTAAGTGTTGGTTAGTTTTACCTACGAGCTGATAAATCGACCTCCGTAAATCAGAACCAAGTCCCGTAAATAGTAACGCGTGCCTAATACCTACACGGTGATATGTGCGTGTTTGCGTGTCGTTACAACGGTCGAGGCGGGTTTTGGCCCCTTTTTGACTTTTGCCTAAGTGTTGGCGAGTTTTGACTACGGGCTGATAACTCGGCCTCCATAAGTCGGAATCGAGTCCCGTAAGTTGTAACGAGTGCCTAATAACTACGCAGTGCTATGTATGTGTTTGCGTTAATTATTCTGACGGGTGGAGCCCGGTTTTGGCCTCTTTTTCGACTTTTTGCCTAAGTGTTACTCAGTTTTGCCTACGGGCTGATAACTCAGCCTCCGTAAGTCTGAACTGAGTCCAGTAAGATATAACGCGTGCCTAGTACCTACATAGTGCTATGTACGTGTTTACGTGCCGTTAAGATGGTCGAGGCGGGATTTGGTCTCTTTTTCGACTTTTTGCCTAAGTGTTGGTCAGTTTTGCCTACGGGCTAATAACTCGGTCTCCGTAAGTCAGAATCGAGTCCTGTAAGTTGTAATGCCTAATTCCTACACGGTGCTATGTATCTATTTGCATGTCCTTACGACGGTCGAGGCGGGTTTTGGCCTCTTTTTCGACTTTTTGCCCAAGTGTTGGTCAGTTATGCCTACGGGTTGATAACTCGGCCTCCGTATATCGGAATCAAGTCCCGTAAGTTGTAACGCATGCCTAATACCTACGTGGTTCTATGTATGTGTTTGCATATCGTTTTGACGATCGAGCTGGGTTTTGGCCTCTTTTTTGACTTTTTTCTAAGTGTTGGTCGGTTTTGCCTTCACGGTGATAACTTTCGGCCTCAAGTAAGTCGAATCGAGTCTAAATAAGTTGTAACGCATGCCTAATACCTACGCGGTGCTATGTAAGAGTTTGCCTATCGTTACAACGGTCGAGGCGAGTTTTGGCCTCTTTTTTGACTTTTTGCCTAAGTGTTGGTCAGTTTTGCCTACGGGCTGATAACTCGGCCCCTGTAAGTCAGAATCGAGTCCCGTAAGTTGTAATGCTTGCCAAATACCTACGTGATGCTATGTATGTGTTTGCGTGTCTTTACAAAGGCCGAGGCTATTTTTGGCATCTTTTTCGACTTTTTGCCTAAGTGTTGGTCAGTTTTACCTACGGGCTGATAACTCGACCTCCGTAAGTCAGAATCGAGTCTCATAAGTTATAACGCATGCCTAATACCTACACGATGCTACGTACGTGTTTGTGTGTTGTTACGATAGCCGAGGCTTGTTTTGGCCCCTTTTTAGACTTTTTGCTTAAGTGTTTGTCAATTTTGCCTACCCGTTGATAACTCGGCCTCCGTAAGTCAGAATCTAGTCCAATAATTTGTAACGCGTGCCTAATACCTATGCAGTGCTATGTATATGTTTGCGTGTTATTACGACAGCCGAGGTGGGTTTTGGACTCTTTTTTGACTTTTTGTTTGAGTGTTGGTCAGTTTTACCTACGCACTGATAACTCGGCATCCGTATGTCAGAATCGAGTCCCATAAGTTGTAATGCGTGTCTAATAGTGACGCAATGTTATGTACGTGTTTGGATGTCATTATGATGGTCGAGGCGGTTTTAGCCTCTTTTTCGACTTTTTCCCTAAGTGTTGGTCAGTTTTACCTACGGGCTGATAACTCGGCCTTTGTATATCATAATCGAGTCCCGTAAGTTGTAACGCCTACCAAATACCTACGCGGTGCTATGCATGTGTTTGCGCGTCGTTATGACGGCCAAGGCAGGTTTTGGCCTCTTTTTTGACTTTTTGCGTAAGTGTTAGTCAGTTTTGCCTACAGGATGATAACTCGGCCTCCGTATGTCGGAATCGAGTCCCTTAAGTTGTAATTCGTGCCTAATACCTACGCGGTGCTATGTATGTGTTTTGCATATTATTCGACCGGTCGGTTTGGTTTTGGCCTCTTGTTGAATTTTTTGCCTAAGTGTTGTTCGGTTTTGCCTACAGGTGATAACTTTCGGCCTCATCGATCGAGAATCAAGACCCGTAAGTTGTAACACATGCCTAATACTCACGCGGTTCTATGTATGTGTTTGCGTGTCGTTATGACTGTCGAGATTTTTTTTGGCCTCTTTTTTGACTTTTTGCCTAAGTGTTGGTCAGTTTTGCCTACGGGCTGATAACTCGGGCTACGTATGTCGGAATCGAGTCCCATAAGGTGTAATGTATGCCTAATACCTACGCGGTGCTATGTATGTGTTAGTGTATCGTTACGACGGCCGAGGCGGGTTTTGGCCTCTTTTTTAACTTTTTACCTAAGTGTTGGTTAGTTTTATCTACGGGCTGATAACTCGGCCTTCGTAAGTCGAAATCGAGTCCTGTAAGTTATAACGCATGGCTAATAACTACGTGGTGCTATATACGAGTTTCTATATCGTTTTAATGGCCGAGGCGAGTTTTAGACTCTTTTTTGATTTTTTGCCTAAGTGTTGGTCAGTTTTCCCTACGAGCTGATAACTCGGCCTACGTAAGTCAGAATCGAGTCCCGTAAGTTATAACACGTGCCTAATACCTGCGCGGTGCTATGTACGTGTTTACGTGTCGTTACGATGGTCGAGGTGGGTTTTGGCTTCTTTTTTTGACTTTTTCCCTAAGTGTTGGTCAGTTTTGCCTACGAACTGATAACTCGGCCTCCGTAAGTCAGAATTGAGTCTCGTATGTTATAACGCGTGCCTAATACCTACGCGGTGCTATGCATGCATTTGTATGTCATTACAATTGCCGAGGCGGGTTTTGGCCACTTTTTTAACTTTTTACCTAAGTGTTGGTCAATTTTGCATACGCGATGATATGTATGTGTTTGCTTTGTCCATAAGTTCTGATGGCCGATGCGCGAGCTTTGGCCTCTTCTTCGACTTTTTATCTAAGTGTTTGTCAGTTTTTTTTACTTTTTGCTAAGTGATAACTTTTTGCCTCATAAGTCTCGGCCTCGAGTCCGATGAAGATATAACGCGTATGTTCAGTACCTACAGCGATCTATATACGTGTTGTTACGTGTCGTTAAGATGGTCGAGGCGGGATTTGGTCTCTTTTTCGACTTTTTGCCTAAGTGTTGGTCAGTTTTGCCTACGGGCTTATAACTCGGTCTCCGTAAGTCAGAATCGAGTCTTATAAGTTGTAACGCATGCCTAATTCCTACGCGGTGCTATGTATCTATTTGCATGTCCATACGACGGTCGAGGCGGGTTTTGGCCTCTTTTTCGACTTTTTGCCCAAGTGTTGGTCAGTTTTGCCTACGGGCTGATAACTCGGCCTCTGTAAGTAGGAATCGAGTCCCGTAACTTGTAACGCATGCCTAATACCTACTCGGTGCTATATTTGTGTTTGCGTATCTTTACGACTGTCGAGGCGAGTTTTGTGCTCTTTTTTCGACTTCTTTCCTAAGTGTTGGTCAGTTTTACCTACGGGCTTATAACTCGGCCTCCGTAAGTTGGAATCGAGTCCCGTAAGTTGTAACGTATGCCTAATACATACGTTGTGCTATGTATGTGTTTGCGTGTTGTTATGACAGTCAAGGCGGGTTTTGGCCTCTTTTATCGACTTTTTGCCTAAGTGTTGGCGAGTTTTGCCTACAGGCAGATAACTCAACCTTCGTAAGTTGAAATCGAGTCCCGTAAGTTGTGACGCGTGCCTAATACCCATGCAGTGCTATATAAGTGTTTGTGTATCGTTACGACGGCAGAGGTGGGTTTTGGCCTCTTTTTTGACTTTTTGCCCAAGTGTTGGTCAGTTATGCCTACGGGTTGATAACTCGGCCTCCGTATATCGGAATCAAGTCCCGTAAGTTGTAACGCATGCCTAATACCTACGTGGTTCTATGTATGTGTTTGCGTATCGTTTTGACGGCCGAGGCGGATTTTGGCCTTTTTTTGACTTTTTTGCTAAGTGTTGGTCAGTTTTGCCTTACGGCTGATAACTCGGCCTCCGTAAGTCAGAATCGAGTCTCATAATTTGTAACGCATGCCTAATACCTACGCGGTGCTATGTAAGAGTTTGCCTATCGTTACAACGGTCGAGGCGGGTTTTGGCCTCTTTTTGACTTTTTGCCTAAGTGTTGGTCAGTTTTGCCTACGGGCTGATAACTCGGCCCCCGTAAGTCAGAATCGAGTCCCGAAAGTTGTAATGCTTGCCTAATACCTACGTGATGCTATGTATGTGTTTGCGTTAAGTCGTTAATACTTCACGGTGAGAGGCTAGTTTTTGGCCTCTTTTTCGACTTTTTTGCCTAAGTGTTGGTCGGTTTTGCCTCTGGGTGATAACTTCGACCTCAAGTAAGTCGAATCGAGTCTCATAAGTTATAACGCATGCCTAATACCTACGATCGCTACGTATGTGCGCGTTTGCGTGTTATTCTGATAATAGAGAGGCTTGTTTTGGCCCCTTTTTATACTTTTTGGTTAAGTGTTTGTCAATTTTACCTACACGCTGATAACTCGGCCTCCGTAAGTCAGAATCAAGTCCCATAATTTGTAACGCGTGCCTAATACCTATGCAGTGCTATGTATATGTTTGCGTGTTATTACAACAGCCGAGGTGGGTTTTGGACTCTTTTTTGACTTTTTGCTTAAGTATTGGTCAGTTTTACTTACGCACTGATAACTCGGCATCCGTATGTTAGAATCGAGTCCCATAAGTTGTAATGCGTGTCTAATACTGACGCAGTGTTATGTACATGTTTGCATGTCATTATGAGGGTCGAGGCGGTTTTGGCCTCTTTTTCGACTTTTTCCCTAAGTGTTGGTCAGTTTTACCTACGGGCTGATAACTCAGCCTTCGTATATCAAAATCGAGTCCTGTAAGTTGTAACGCCTGCCAAATACCTACGCGGTGCTATGCATGTGTTTGCGCATCGTTATGACGGCCAAGGCGGCTTTTGGCCTCTTTTTCGACTTTTTGCCTAAGTGTTGGTCAGTTTTGCCTACAGGCTTATAGATCGACCTCAGTATCGTCGAATCGAGTCCCTTAAGTTGTAGCGCGTGCCTAATACCTCTGCGCGGTATGCTATGTGTGTGTTTGCATATCGTTCTGACGGTCGAGAGGTTTGTTTTGGCCTCTTGTTCGACTTTTTTTACGTAAGTGTTGTTCGGTTTTGCTTACGGGTGATAACTTTCGGCCTCCGTAAGTCGAATCAAGACCCATAAGTTGTAACACATGCCTAATACTCACGCGGTTCTATGTATGTGTTTGCGTGTCGTTATGACTGTCGAGCTTTTTTTTGGCCTCTTTTTTGACTTTTTGCCTAAGTTTTTGTCAGTTTTGCCTATGGGCTGATAACTCGGCCTCCGTATGTCAGAATTGAGTCCGTAAGTTATGCGTTTATACCTCGAGTTTAGTGTCATTATCAATGGCGAGGTGGATTTTGGCCTTTTTTCGACTTTTTCCTCAAATGTTGGTCGATTTTGCCTACGGGTTGATAACTCGGCCTCCATAAGTCAGAATTGAGTCCCGTAAGTTGTAACGCATGCCTAATACCTACGCGGTGCTATGCATATATTTGCGTGTTATTCTGATGGCCGATCACGGGTTTTGGCCTCTTTTTAACTTTTTACCTAAGTGTTGGTCGATTTTGAATACGGGCTAATAACTTTCGGTCTCTGAATGTCGTCAATTATGTCCCGTAAGTTGCAACACATGCCTAATACATAAGCAGTACTATGTATATGTTTTTATGTCGTTACGACGGTCGAGGCATGTTTTGGCCTCTTTTTTGACTTTTTACCTAAATGTTGTTCAGTTTTTCTTACGGGCTGATAACTCGGCCTCCGTAAGTCAGAATTGAGTCCCGTAAGTTATAACATGTGCCTAATACCCATGCAGTGCTATGTATGTCTTTGCGTGTTGTTACAACGACCGAGGTTGGTTTTGGCCTTTTTTTTGACTTTTTGCCTAAGTGTTGATCATGTTTTGCCTACGGATTGATAACTCGGCCTCCGTATGTCGAAATCGAGTCCCGTAAGTTGTTACGCATGCCTAATACCTACGCGGTGCTATGTATGTGTTTTATTATCATTCTGATGGTAGAAGCGGGTTTTGCTTCTTTTTGACTTTTTACCTAAGTGTTAGTTAGTTTTGCCTACTGGTGATAACTTTCGGCCTCTGTAAATCGGAATCGAGTCCCGTAAGCTGTAACACTTTCCTAATACCTACGCGGTGCTATGTACGAGTTTCTGTATCATTACAACGGCCGAGGTAGATTTTGGCCTTTTTTTGACTTTTTCCCAAATGTTGGTCAGTTTTGCCTACGGGCTAACTCGGCCTCCATAAGTCGAAAATGAGTCCCGTAAGTTGTAACGCGTGTCTAATACCTACGCGGTGCTATACATTTATTTGTGTGTCATTCTGATGGTGATCTGGGGTTTTGGCCTCTTTTTAACTTTTTACCTAAGTGTTGGTCGATTTTGCATACTGGGCTAATAACTTTCGATCTCTCGTATGTCGAGAATCGAGTTTTGTGAGTTATTATGCATGCCTAATACATACGCGGTACTATGTATGTGTTTTTATGTCGTTACGACCGCTGAGGAATGTTTTGGCCTCTTTTTTTACTTTTTACCTAAATGTTGTTCAATTTTGCTTACAGGCTGATAACTCGGCCTCCGTAAGTCAAAATTGAGTCCCGTAAGTTATAACGCATGCTTAATACCCATGTAGTGCTATGTATGTCTTTGCGTGTTGTTATGACGGCCGAGGTTGGTTTTGGCCTTTTTTCGACTTTTTGCCTAAGTGTTGGTTAGTTTTGCCTACGGGCTGATAACTCGGGCTACGTATGTCGGAATCGAGTCCCGTAAGGTGTAATGTATGCCTAATACCTATGCGGTGCTATGTATGTGTTAGCGTATCGTTACGATGGCCGAGGCGGGTTTTGGCCTCTTTTTTAACTTTTTACCTAAGTGTTGGTTAGTTTTATCTACGGGCTGATAACTCGGCCTTCGTAAGTCGAAATCGAGTCCTGTAAGTTATAACGCGTGGCTAATAACTACGTGGTGCTATATACGAGTTTCTATATCGTTTTAACGGCTGAGGCGAGTTTTAGCCTCTTTTTTGATTTTTTGCCTAAGTGTTGGTCAGTTTTCCCTACGAGCTGATAACTCGGCCTACGTAAGTCAGAATCGAGTCCCGTAAGTTGTAACACGTGCCTAATACCTGCGCGGTGCTATGTATGTGTTTGCGTGTCTTTACGATGATCGAGGTGGGTTTTGGCTTCTTTTTTGACTTTTTCCCTAAGTGTTGGTCAGTTTTGCCTACGAACTGATAACTCGGCCTCCGTAAGTCAGAATTGAGTCTCGTAAGTTATAACGCGTGCCTAATACCTACGCGGTGCTATGCATGCATTTGCATGTCATTACAAATGCCGAGGCGGGTTTTGGCCACTTTTTTAACTTTTTACCTAAGTGTTGGTCAATTTTGCCTACGCGATGATATGTATGTGTTTGCTTGTCGTTACAATGGCCGAGGCGAGCTTTAGCCTCTTTTTCGACTTTTTATCTAAGTGTTTGTCAGTTTTGCCTACGGGCTGATAACTCGACCTCCGCAAGTCTGAACTGAGTCCAGTAAGATATAATGTGTGCCTAGTACCTACGCAGTGCTATGTACGTGTTTACGTGTCGTTAAGATGGTCGAGGCGGGATTTGGTCTCTTTTTCGACTTTTTGCCTAAGTGTTGGTCAGTTTTGCCTACGGGCTTATAACTCGGTCTCCGTAAGTCAGAATCGAGTCTTGTAAGTTGTAACGCATGCCTAATTCCTAAGCGGTGCTATGTATCTATTTGCATGTCCTTACGACGGTCGAGGCGGGTTTTGGCCTCTTTTTCGACTTTTTGCCCAAGTGTTGGTCAGTTTTGCCTACGGGCTGATAACTCGGCCTCTGTAAGTAGGAATCGAGTCCCGTAACTTGTAACGCATGCCTAATACCTACGCGGTGCTATATTTGTGTTTGCGTGTCTTTACGACTGTCGAGGCGAGTTTTGGCCTCTTTTTTTGACTTCTTGCCTAAGTGTTGGTCAGTTTTACCTACGGGCTTATAACTCGGCCTCCGTAAGTTGGAATCGAGTCCCGTAAGTTATAACGTATGCCTAATACATACGTTGTGCTATGTATGTGTTTGCGTGTTGTTACGACAGTCAAGGCGGGTTTTGGCCTCTTTTATCGACTTTTTGCCTAAGTGTTGGCGAGTTTTACCTACGGGCAGATAACTCAACCTTCGTAAGTCGAAATCAAGTCCCGTAAGTTGTGACGCATGCCTAATACCCATGCAGTGCTATGTAAGTGTTTGTGTATCGTTACGACGGCAGAGGTGGGTTTTGGCCTCTTTTTCGACTTTTTGCCCAAGTGTTGGTCAGTTATGCCTACGGGTTGATAACTCGGCCTCCGTATATCGGAATCAAGTCCCGTAAGTTGTAACGCATGCCTAATACCTACGTGGTTCTATGTATGTGTTTGCGTATCATTTTGACGGCCGAGGCGGGTTTTGGCCTTTTTTTTGACTTTTTTGCTAAGTGTTGGTCAGTTTTGCCTTACGGCTGATAACTCGGCCTCCGTAAGTCAGAATCGAGTCTCGTAAGTTGTAATGCATGCCTAATACCTACGCGGTGCTATGTAAGAGTTTGCCTATCGTTACAACGGTCGAGGCGGGTTTTGGCCTCTTTTTTGACTTTTTGCCTAAGTGTTGGTCAGTTTTGCCTACTGGGGCGATAACTTTCGGCCCGTAAAGTCGAATTGAGTCCCGTAAGTTGTAATGGTTGCCTAATACCTACGTGATGCTATGTATGTGTTTGCGTGTTGTTACAACGGCTGAGGCTAGTTTTGGCATCTTTTTCGACTTTTTGCCTAAGTGTTGGTCAATTTTGCCTACGGGCTGATAACTCGGCCTCCGTAAGTCAGAATCGAGTCTCATAAGTTGTAACACATGCCTAATACCTACACGATGCTACGTACGCGTTTGCGTGTTGTTACGATAGCCGAGGCTTGTTTTGGCCCCTTTTTAGACTTTTTGCTTAAGTGTTTGTCAATTTTGCCTACACGCTGATAACTCGGCCTCCGTAAGTCAGAATCAAGTCCCATAATTTGTAACGCGTGCCTAATACCTATGCAGTGCTATGTATATGTTTGCGTGTTATTACAACAGCCGAGGTGGGTTTTGGACTCTTTTTTGACTTTTTGCTTAAGTATTGGTCAGTTTTACCTACGCACTGATAACTCGGCATCCGTATGTTAGAATCGAGTCCCATAAGTTGTAATGCGTGTCTAATACTGACGTAGTGTTATGTACGTGTTTGCATGTCATTATGAGGGTCGAGGCGGTTTTGGCCTCTTTTTCGACTTTTTCCCTAAGTGTTGGTCGGTTTTACTACTGTACGATAACTTTCGACCTTCGTATATCAGAATCGAGTCCTGTAAGTTGTAACGCATGCCAAATACCTACGCGGTGCTATGCATGTGTTTGCGCGTCGTTATGACGGCCAAGGCGGGTTTTGGCCTCTTTTTCGACTTTTTGCCTAAGTGTTGGTCAGTTTTGCCTACAGGCTGATAGCTCGGCCTCCGTATATCGGAATCGAGTCCCTTAAGTTGTAACGCGTGCCTAATACCTACGCGGTGCTATGTACGTGTTTGCATATCGTTACGACGGTCGAGGTTGGTTTTGGCCTCTTGTTCGACTTTTTGCCTAAGTGTTGTTCAGTTTTGCCTACGGGCTGATAACTCGGCCTCCGTAAGTCAGAATCAAGACCCATAAGTTGTAACACATGCCTAATACTCATGCGGTTCTATGTATGTGTTTGCGTGTCGTTATGACTGTCGAGGTTTTTTTTGGCCTCTTTTTTGACTTTTTGCCTAAGTGTTGGTCAGTTTTGCCTACGGGCTGATAACTCGGGCTCCGTATGTCAGAATCGAGTCCCGCAAGTTGTAATGTATGCCTAATACCTACGCGGTGCTATGTATGTGTTAGCGTATCGTTACAACGGCCGAGGCGGGTTTTGGCCTCTTTTTTAACTTTTTACCTAAGTGTTGGTTAGTTTTATCTACGAGCTGATAACTCGGCCTCCGTAAGTCGAAATCGAGTCCTGTAAGTTATAACGCCTGGCTAATACCTATGTGGTGCTATATACGAGTTTCTATATCGTTTCAACTGCTGAGGCGAGTTTTAGCCTCTTTTTCGATTTTTTGCCTAAGTGTTGGTCAGTTTTGCCTACGGGCCGATAACTCGGCCTCCGTAAGTCAGAATCGAGTCCCGTAAGTTGTAACACGTGCCTAATACCTGTGCGGTGCTATGTACGTGTTTGCGTGTCATTACGATGGTCGAGGTGGGTTTTGGCTTCTTTTTTGACTTTTTCCCTAAGTGTTGGTCAGTTTTGCCTACGAACTGATAACTCGGCCTCCGTAAGTCAGAATTGAGTCTCGTAAGTTATAACGCGTGCCTAATACCTACGCGATGCTATGCATGCGTTTGCATGTCATTACAATTGCCGAGGCGGGTTTTGGCCACTTTTTTAACTTTTTACCTAAGTGTTGGTCAATTTTGCCTACGCGATGATATGTATGTGTTTGCTTGTCGTTACGATGGCCGAGGCGGGTTTTGGCCTCTTCTTTGACTTTTTGCCTAAGTTTTTGTCAGTTTTGCCTATGGGCTGATAACTCGGCCTCCGTATGTCAGAATTGAGTCCCGTAAGTTGTACGAGTTTCCGTATCATTGCAACGGCCGAGGTGGATTTTGGCCTTTTTTCGACTTTTTCCTCAAATGTTGGTCGGTTTTGCCTACGGGTTGATAACTCGGCCTCCATAAGTCAGAATTGAGTCCGTAAGTTATACGCTGCGTGCCTAATACCTACGCGGTGCTATGCATGTATTTGCGTGTCGTTACAATGGCCGATGCAGTTTTTGGCCTCTTTTTTAACTTTTTACCTAAGTGTTGGTCAATTTTGAATACGGGCTAATAACTCGGTCTACGAATGTCAGAATCATGTCCCGTAAGTTGTAACACATGCCTAATACATAAGCAGTACTATGTATATGTTTTTATGTCGTTACGACGGTCGAGGCATGTTTTGGCCTCTTTTTTGACTTTTTACCTAAATGTTGTTCAGTTTTGCTTACGGGCTGATAACTCGGCCTCCGTAAGTCAGAATTGAGTCCCGTAAGTTATAACGTGTGCCTAATACCCATGCAGTGCTATGTATGTCTTTGCGTGTTGTTACGACGACCGAGGTTGGTTTTGGTTTTTTTTTTGACTTTTTGCCTAAGTGTTGGTCAGTTTTGCCTACGGATTGATAACTCGACCTCCGTATATCGGAATCGAGTCCAGTAAGTTGTTACGCATGCCTAATACCTACGCGGTGCTATGTATGTGTTTTCGTATCATTACGATGGCCGAGGCGGGTTTTGGCTTCTTTTTTGACTTTTTACCTAAGTGTTAGTTTTGCCTACGGGCTGATAACTCGGCCTCTGTAAATCGGAATCGAGTCCCGTAAGCTGTAACGCTTGCCTAATACCTACGCGGTGCTATGTACGAGTTTCTGTATCATTACAACGGCCGAGGTGGATTTTGGCCTTTTTTTGACTCTTCCCCAAATGTTGGTCAGTTTTGCCTACGGGCTAACTCGACCTCCGTAAGTCAGAAATGAGTCCCGTAAGTTGTAACGTGTGTCTAATACCTACGCGGTGCTATGCATGTATTTGCGTGTCATTACAATGGCTGATGCGGGTTTCGGGCTCTTTTTTAACTTTTTACCTAAGTGTTGGTCAATTTTGCATACGGGCTAATAACTCGGTCTACATATGTCAGAATTGAGTTCCGTAAGTTGTAACGTATGCCTAATACATACGCGGTACTATGTATGTGTTTTTATGTCGTTACGACCGCCGAGGAATGTTTTGGCCTCTTTTTTTACTTTTTACCTAAATATTGTTCAATTTTGCTTACGGGCTGATAACTCGGCCTCCGCAAGTCAAAATTGAGTCCCGTAAGTTATAACGCGTGCTTAATACCCATGTAGTGCTATGTATGTCTTTGCGTGTTGTTACGACGGTCGAGGTTGGTTTGGGCCTTTTTCGACTTTTTATCTAAGTGTTGGTCGGTTTTGCTTTACTGGTGATAACTTCGACCTCCGTATGTCGAAAATTGAGTCCCGTAAGTTGTAATGTATCGTAATACCAACGCGATGCTATGTATGTGTTTGCGTGTGTCGTTCACGATGGTGAAGCGGGTTTTGGCCTCTTTTTAACATTTTACCTAAGTGTTGGTCGGTTTTGCTTACATAATATAACTAACTTTCGGTCTCCGTAAGTCAGAATCAAGTCCCGTAAGTTGTAACGCATGCCTAATACCTACGTGGTTCTATGTATGTGTTTGCGTATTGTTTTGACAGCCGAGGCGGGTTTTGGCCTCTTTTTTGACTTTTTAGCTAAGTGTTGGTCAGTTTTGCCTACGGCTGATAACTCAGCCTCCGTAAGTCGAAATTGAGACCCGTAACTTGTAACGCATGCCTAATACCTACACGGTGCTATGTAAGACTTTGCCTATCGTTACAATGGTCGAGGCGAGTTTTGGCCTCTTTTTTGACTTTTTGCCTAAGTGTTGGTCAGTTTTGCCTACGGGCTGATAACTCGGCCCCCATAAATCAAAATCGAGTCCCGTAAGTTGTAATGCGTGCCTAATACCTGCGCGATGCTATGTATGTGTTTGCGTGTCGTTACAACAGTCGAGGCTAGTTGTGGCCTCTTTTTCAACTTTTTGACTAAGTGTTGGTCAGTTTTGCTTACGGGCTGATAACTCGGCCTCCGTAAGTCGGAATCGAGTCTCAAAAGTTATAACGCATACCTAATACCTACGCAATGCTATGTACGTGTTTGCGTGTTGTTACGATATTCGAGGCTTGTTTTGGCCCCTTTTTAGACTTTTTGCTTAAGTGTTGGTCAATTTTGCCTACACGCTGATAACTCGGCCTTCGTAAGTCAGAATCGAGTCCCATAAGTTGTAATACGGGCCTAATACCTATGCAGTGCTATGTATATGTTTGCGTGTTATTACGACAGCCGAGGTAGGTTTTGGACTCCTTTTCGACTTTTTGCTTGAGTGTTGGTCAGTTTTACCTACGCGCTGATAACTCGGCATCCGTATGTCATAATCGAGTCCCATAAGTTGTAATGTGTGTCTAATACCGACGCAGTGTTATGTACGTGTTTGCATGTCATTATGAGGGTCGAGGAGGTTTTGGCCTCTTTTTTGACTTTTTCCCTAAGTGTTGGTCAGTTTTACCTACTGGTGATAACTTTCGACCTTCAGTATATCGTAGAATCGAGTCCGTAGTTTATAACGCTTTGCCCAAATACCTACGCGGTGCTATGCATGTGTTTGCGCATCGTTATGACGGCTAAGGCGGATTTTGGCCTCTTTTTTGACTTTTTGCCTAAGTGTTGGTCAGTTTTGTCTACAGGCTGATAGCTCGGCCTCCGTATGTCGGAATCGAGTCCCTTAAGTTGTAATGCGTGCCTAATACCTACGCGGTGCTATGTACGTGTTTGTATATCATTACGACGGTCGAGGCTGGTTTTGGCCTCTTGTTCGACTTTTTGCCTAAGTGTTGTTCGGTTTTGCTTTACGGTGATAACTTTCGGCCTCGTAAGTCGTAAATCAAGACCCATAAGTTGTAACACATGCCTAATTCTCACGCGGTTCTATGTATGTGTTTGCGTGTCGTTACGACTGCCGAGGTTTTAACACGTGCCTAATACCTGCGCAGTGCTATGTACGTGTTTGCGTGTCATTACGACGATCGAGATTGGTTTTGGCCTCTTTTTTATCTTTTTACCTAAGTGTTGGTCAATTTTGCCTACGGACTGACAACTTGGCCTATGTATGTGGAAATCGAGTCCCGTAAGTTGTAGCACATGCCTAATACATGCGCGGTGCTATGTATGTGTTTACGATCATCATTCTGACCGGTAGAAGCATGTTTTGGCCTCTTTTTTTACTTTTTGCCTAAGTATTGTGCAGTTTTCCCTACGGGTTGATAACTCGGCCTCCGTAAGTCAGAATTGAGTCTCCTAAGTTATAACGCGTGCTTAATACCCACGCGGTGCTATGTATGTGTTAGCATGTTGTTACGACGACCAAGGTGGGTTTTGGCCTCTTTTTTGACTTTTTGCTTAAGTGTTGTTTAGTTTTGCGTACGGGCTGATAACTCGGCCTCCATTTGTCGGAATCGAGTCCCGTAAGTTGTAACGCGTGCCTAATACCTACGCAGTACTATGCACGTGTTTGCTTGTTCTTACGGCGGCCGAGGCGGGTTTTGGCCTCTTTTTTGACATTTTGCCTAATTATTGGTCAGTTTTGCCTACGGGTTGATAACTCGGCCTCTGTAAGTCGAAATCGAGCCCCGTAAGTTCTAACACGTGCCTAATACCTACACGGTGCTATGTTCATATTTGTGTGTCTTTACGATTGCCGAGGCGGGTTTTGGCCTCTTTTTTGACTTCTTGCCTAAGTGTTGGTCAGTTTTACCTACGGGCTGATAACTCGGCCTCCGTAAGTTTGAATTGAGTCCCGTAAGTTGTAACACGTGCCTAATACCTACGCTGTGCTATGTATGTGTGTGCGTGTTTTGACCACGGTCGAGGCGGGTTTTGGCCTCTTTTTCGACATTTTGCTTAAGTGTTGGCGAGTTTTGCCTACGGGCTGATAACTCGGCCTCCGTAAGTCGGAATCAAGTCTCGTAACTTGTAACGAGTGCCTAATACGTACGCGGTGCTATGTATGTCTTTGCGTGTTGTTATGACGGCCGAGGCGGGTTTTAGCCTCTTTTTTGACTTTTTACCTAAATGTTGTTTTGTTTTGCTTACGGGCTGATAACTCGGCCTTCGTAAGTCAGAATTGAGTCCCGTAAGTTATAACGCATGCCTAATACTCATGCTGTGTTATGTATGTGTGACACCCCCAAAATAGGTATTCATCACCCATTCTAAGTTGTCAAATACATGGTACAGAAATAACTACAACTTTATTATTACAACATAAAAAAAACTGTGAGTTTAAAATACAAATATTGTCATCTAGACAATATCAATACCCAAATAAATCCTCATCACAATTATTGATACATTATTTTATGAAAATGGTGAGGACTACTAAACAACTCTCTCTAGAACCATCATTACACACCCTGACTCGTACTCGCTACATTCTCGCCTCCTAAGAAGAAAAATGGAACAACAAGGAAAAGGGTGAGCTCAACTAGCCCAGTAAAGAATATTATGACTAAGATAATATAGAAAAAAAAATATCGTTAGTCCTCAACAGGGAAAAATCTGATAGAATACAATAGACAACAAATTTCAGATCAATATTCGCAGCGGAAAATAATAATTCATAGAATAGTTACGTAGAGGATGAAATCTACTAATATCTATGAATTTAACAGTCCATCATCATTATTTTATCCCTGTAACATCAATCAATATACATCTTAAATCAAATATTCATCTTTGCACTACAGGCCAAAGATATTCATCAGTCGGTCATGTTCATCTCAACACCTGTACATCTTTGCACTACGGGCCAAAGATATTCATAATAAAATCAACCACCTTTGCACTACAGGCCAAAGATATTCAGTAACATCATCATTTAGGACTGAGGATGATGAAAAATATTTTTTTAAAGAAACGAATTCAGTGAAACAAAATGACAAGGATTAAGGATTAAGGATTCGTAATTCAATTTATTCACGTCCAAAAATACCTCAATAATAATCATAGTGGAGTAAAATTCAAGAATGATCAAAACATGGATACAATCAAAGCTAGTATCCATAATAGATATTTTGGACAAAAACGAAAATTTAGTCTTTCTGTGAGTAGTGCCGTATTCGTGAATAGTGTATACGTGAATAGTAATCCCGACACCAACAAGTTCCAAATTTGATAAAAAGATCAACCAACATTTCGGCATAATGATATTGAAGAAATAATATCATTTACAAAAGAAAATAATATCCCTTACCTTGCAAAGACAGTACTTCTAGTTGAAACACCGGATATAAGCTACGACTTGAACTCGCACCGTATAGCAACACTCAAAATATAAAAATACTCACAAGAATACGCTCAATATATTGAGAGAGAAAGAGAGAGAAAACTTCAGTATTCGGTGTAATTTTCAATTCTAACCTAAGCACTCTATTTATAGGAAAATGCTTAGAACACCAAAGCAGAAAATTTAATAAATTAATAATATAATTATATAAATTTTCTACGCATGCCTAGAATTTGATTTTAGCCATCAAACACATGTTAAAGATGCCTCCAAACATTCCAAAAACATTTTTCTTATTTAAATTATTTTAAACTTCCAAAAATCAATTATTTCGGAGCTTCGGAACTTCAATAATTCATAATAAATAGCACTTTTGTCAGAAAATTCGAAACTCGCGTATTTTTATAGGAAATTCAATTCTCTACAACTTTTCAGAAGAAAGTTTTTCCAAATTCAAAACAGAAATTGACCGAAATCCACAAACGGGCGATTTTACAAGCTATAATCAAATTTCAGTCAATAAATGGGGTCCACCGATATGTTTAACATGTTTTAAACATTTATTGCAACAAAAATACTCTTACTCCTCATATACTCATATATCCCACATTCATTGTAAAAATATCACTATTATTATATTATTAAAATATAATAATATATTTAAATGAATTATTTTATCAGAAAAAGATAAAATATTTATTTTCAATAATTGTCACATTAAAAATTTTCTCCATCTATATCCACATAAAATCAATATTTTCCTCATCATATAAATCAATAATTAATTATTCATAAATAATATTACGTAATCACAATCTTGACACGTGCGCCTCGGGATAGAGGAGGCTTTCCAATAAGGATTTCTCCTTACTGGCGCGCAATTAGATGACCTAACCTCTCCTTAGACAAAACTTTCTAGACATTGCCAACAATGTTATCCAATAATATTATTCAGATAATATGAATTATTGTTCCGATAATGAAAATACTATGTAATGACAATTATTGGAAACAACAGTAATATAAATATCAACGCAAGGAATTATTGAATCAATAAAATAAAATATTGAACAGTAACTACTGTAACAATTATTGAGTAGTGCCTTCTTACGTAAGGATCAATAATTCAAAATATTGTGCAATAGCGTGTCTTCATCGTGCAACAACGCCAGACATCAGTTTTTTAACCACCCTTTAATTCAACAAGTGTTAATCTGGTAATAACTACGCCAGTAACATATATATTTGTCGTTTTATTCATCCAATCGCTTTTCATTATGGGGCCCACATTAAGTCACTACTTGTCGCATTTAATATTCCCCAAGCGGTAAGAATATTCCACGACCAACCGAATATTTTATAACCACTTGCTTATTTGAAATATTTGCGTATTTTACCCATAACTATCTACATTAATCAAATCAACCCTTACTATTTCAAAATAATAAATAGAGGAATTTAAATTTCATTTATTAATAATTTGGGGTCTTACAACCTCCCCTCCTTATGAAATTTCGTCCTCAAAATTGACGTACGTACCTGGTGTTTCGAAAAGATGAGGGTACCTCGCTTTCATTTCCGTTTCAAACTCCCAGGTCATTTACTCTATAGCATGGTTTCTCCACAAAACTTTCACTTGTGGTATGACCTTCGTGCATAGGACATGCTCCTTTCTATCCAAGATCTTGACAGGTATCTCTTTGTACGTTAAGTCTTCGGCTATGTCGTCCGGTTCTAACTCAATAACGTGGTTCGGGTCTTTCACATATTTACGAAGTACAGATATATGAAACACATTGTGAACACGAGACATACTCGGAGGTAACGCGAGTCTATAGGCTACATTTCCTACTCGCTCAAGAATCTGAAATGGACCAATAAATCGTGGATTGAGCTTTCCTCTCTTCCCAAACCTTGTAACTCCCTTCCATGGAGCAATACGCAACAATACATGATCCCCAATATCAAATTCCACATCCTTTCGATGAAGATCTGCATAACTCTTTTGTCGATCCTGTGCTGTTTGTATACGTTGTCGAATCATTTGGATCTTTTTCGTAGTTATACGTACCAACTCGGGTCCCGACAATGTTGCTTCACCCACCTCATCCCAACATATTGGAGAGCGACACTTTCGTCCATACAATGCTTCGAATGGAGCCACACCTATACTTGCCTGATAACTGTTATTGTAGGAGAATTCCACCAATGGTAAATACTTATCTCAACTGCCCTTGAAGTCTAGGACACGAAGTCTTAATAAATCTTCAAGAGTTTGAATAGTCCTCTCTGATTGTCCGTCCGTTTGAGGATGGTATGCCGAACTGAATCGTAAATCTGTACCCATAGCTTTTTGCAAACTAACCCAAAATCTTGAAGTGAATCTTGGGTCACGATCCGAAACTATGGATACTGGCATGCCATGCAACCTCACAATCTCATTCACGTACATACTAGCAAGACGTTCAAGGGAATAAGTCTCCCATATCGGCAAGAAATGAGTGGACTTGGTTAATCTATCAACAATAACCCAAATAGCATTTATGCCTTGAGAAACCGTGGGAAGACCCGTAACGAAATCCATGGTAATGTGTTCCCACTTCCATTTCGGAATCTCAAGTGGTTGCAATGGACCCTTAGGCACTTGATGCTCCGCCTTTACACGTTGACAAGTTAAACACATCGAGATAAACTTTGCAATCTCTCTCTTCATATTGTTCCACCAAAATGTATGTAGAAGATCACGATACATTTTGGTACTTCCAAGATGGATTGCAAATGGTGTATTGTGTGCTTCCATCATGATCTTGTACTTCAAATTAGAATCGTTAGGAACACAAAGTCTGGAGTGGACTCGAAGTATTCCATCTTCATCGATTCTTGCTTCTGGAATAGCACCTTCTTGCACTTTCTTCTTCATCCGCATCAGCTCCGGGTCTGTGGATTGAACAACTTTAACTTTTTTGATTAAAGTTGGTTCTATACGTATACTTGACATCATTGCATGGGTCCCCAGAGTCTTGAATTCTATTCTCATCTTTTGTAGTAAATCACAAAAAATGGGCCTTTGTGTTAACAACATCTCACTCATTCCCGCGTATGATCTTCTACTCAATGCGTCAGCTACCACATTTGCTTTTCCAAGATGGTATTGAATAGTGTGGTCGTAGTCTTTCAATAGCTCGAGCCAACGTCGCTGCCGCATGTTGAGTTCTTTTTGAGTGAAGAAATATTTGAGGCTTTTATGGTCTGAATATATCTCCACTTTCTCCCCGTATAAATAGTGCCTCCATAACTTTAGCGCGAAAACGACCGCTACCAACTCTAGATCATGAGTAGGATAATTCCGCTCATATTCCTTAAGTTATCGCGAGGCATAGGCTATGACTTTCCCACGTTGCATGAGAACACATCCTAACCCTTTGCCCGAAGCATCACAGAATAACAAATCCATCCGAACCCGAGATTTGTGATTGTCAAAACAGGTGCCGAAATGAGTCTCCTCTTAAGCTCTTGGAAACTCTTCTCGCATTCCTCGCTCCATACGAATTTTGTATCCTTCCGAGTCAACTGAGTTAATGGAGTAGCGATTCGAGAAAACCCTTCCACGAATCTCCGATAATAACCAGCTAAGCCCAAAAAGCTATGTACTTCAGTCACCGTCTTCGGTTGCTCCCAACTTTGTATTGCTTCAATCTTCGCCGGGTCAACAGATACTCCATGTTTTGACACCACGTGTTCAAGAAATACTACTTCCTCAAGCCAGAACTCACATTTCTTTAACTTGGCATATAACTTATTTTCACGAAGCCTTTGGAGTACCAGCTTCAAATGGTGTTCATGATCTTCACGGCTTTTGGAATATATGAGGATGTCATCAATAAAGACAACAACAAACTGATCCAAATATTCCTTGAATACTCGGTTCATTATATCCATGAAGGCCGCAGGAGCATTAGTCAATCCAAAAGACATGACTAGGAATTCATAATGCCCGCATCGAGTTCTCAAGGCGCTTTGAATATCCTCGCTTTTAATCTTCAAATGATGATATCCGTAATCGAAGATCAATTTTTGAAAAGAATTGTGCTCCTTGCAACTGGTCAAACAAGTCATCAATACGAGGTAGAGGATACCTATTCTTGATGGTGACATGGTTCAATTCCCGATAGTCAATACAAAGTCGCATACTCTTGTCTTTCTTCTTTACGAATAAAACAGGAGCACCCCAAGGAGATGTACTAGGACGAATGAAACCGATGTCCAACAACTCCTGTAGTTGGACCTTTAACTCCTGAAGTTCAATAGGAGCCATTCGATATGGGGTTTTAGAAAGGGGCTTTGTATCAGGTTCAAGGTCAATAAAGAATTCAACTTCGCTCGGGGTGTAGACCGGAAGTTCTTCAGAAATACATCGGAAAGTCAATAACAACAGAATATTATTCAAATTTGACGTGTCTTTATTCAAATCCATAACATGAGCTAAGAAAGCTTGACATCCGCTTTTCAATAAACGAATAGCTTTATGATTAGATATGACAAAGATTGATTTTAATGGTTTAGTTGCTTGAATTGAACAACAAAGTTGTTTAGGAATATGAAAACTAACAACCTTACGAAAACAATCAATTTTGGCATGATGAGTAGTTAACCAATCAATCCCTAAAATCACATCAAAAGCAAGTATCTTTAAAGAGATAAGGTCAACAGGTAAGGTGATGGTGCCAACTTGGATCAAACAAGACTTATAAACAGTGGATGTGATGAAAATTTCTCCTAACGGAGTTACCACAGATAGGTCAAAGTCTAATTTTTCCGGAGTCAAATTTAAACGTTGAGCACAAGTAGGAGAGATAAATGAATGGGTAGCACCGGTATCTAGTAAAGTATAAACCTCACAAGAATTTATGATTAGCTTACCCGTGATCACCTCGTTTGGGTTCCTTGCATTTTGACCCATCACAACAAACGCTCTTCCAGGAACCATTGACTTTGACTTTTCTGGGACAACCTTTTGAGTCACCATCCCCGCTGAACTAGATTTTGCTACCGTACAATCTCGAGCGATATGTCCTTCCTTTCCAAAATTATAGCATACCTTGAACTGTTGTGGGTAGTTTGGGCTGATATGTCCCTCTTTCCCGGATTTGTAGCATACGACCGGTGGTCGTTCTCCTCCCTTGGAACCAGTTGCTGCTGGTGCTGATGCCTTCACATTGTCATTGTTAAATCTCCTCTTTTTAAAATCTCCTCCCGACTCGCTTCTTCTATTCTCATGGCCATGACTACCACCGGAGTGGTTACCATTTTTGTCCGTCTTTTTCTTTCTCCGCTGGTTATCGTTGTTTTGTTGACTGCTATCTCCGGTATGATCCTGGTTGTGGTCCCTCGGTTGACCGTATCGTTATCTCACTCTAACAATTGAGCCCTGTTGACAACATCTGAATAGAGAGAAAATTTATGAGAAATGAGATATTGACGTATGCGGGGGTTTCAAACCTCTCGAAACATCCGCGTCATACGCTCCTCATTCTCCACCAAATGAGGTGCAAACTCGATAACTCTACAAACTTTGCCTCGTCTCGACACACATTATGTTGTTTTGTTCTAATATGATGAACTCCACTTCCTTCATATGACGAACACTTTCGTGAAAGTATTTGTCATTAAATAGTTTCAAACGCCTCCCAAGACATGCCGAAAAGCGGCCGGATGGGTACGCTTCAGAGACTCCCACCAATAATTCGCTTCATTACTTTTACATAAAGGTGGCGAATGGCACCTTCGCTTCCTCCGCATCCCAAGACATCGAATATCTTGGTGATTTATTTGACCCACGCCTCGCCTTTAATCGGATTCGGCTTTCCCGCACTCGTGGTCCCAACTCTTTGAATCGCTTGGGTCAGTGACCAAATGTGCATTACCATTATTTCTTCCTATATTTTGAACAGGAATCTCCTTCGTCTGGTTTTGCATGAACCGCAAAAAGTTTCTAAACATCTCATCGTTCATCGTCTGCTCAGTGATGTTGTTTACAGGAGGAACATTGCCAGCCTGTTGCACGTTCTCCTCGTTGGTGAGTACATGCGTCTCCACGGTCTCATTTATTCCACTGTTAACATTCTCAGTCGGCATTCTCAAATACTGCCATAAAACAAGGGTTAATTAAACAGATTAACAAATCACATAATACCCCTATATTATGACCAACCAACAAATAAGCTTAGGTAGGACACACTAGCGAAGGATTTACTCGTCTCTCCCCTCCTAGTTCTATTCCCCGATCTCCGCCAGAGATCATATCCCTAAGCTCTGATACCAACTGTGACACCCCCAAAATAGGTATTCATCACCCATTCTGAGTTGTCAAATACATGGTACAGAAATAACTACAACTTTATTATTACAACATAAAAAAAACTGTGAGTTTAAAATACAAATATTGTCATCTAGACAATATCAATACCCAAATAAATCCTCATCACAATTATTGATACATTATTTTATGAAAATGGTGAGGACTACTAAACAACTCTCTCTAGAACCATCATTCCATACCCCGACTCGTACTCGCTACATTTTCGCCTCATGAGAAGAAAAATTGAACAACAAGGAAAAGGGTGAGCTCAACTAGCCCAGTAAAGAATATTATGAATAAGATAATATAGAAAAAAAAAATCGTTAGTCCTCAACAGGGAAAAATCTGATAGAATACAATTGACAACAAATTTCAGATCAATATTCGCAGCGAAAAATAATAATTCATAGAATAGTTACGTAGAGGATGAAAACTACTAATATCTATGAATTTAACAGTCCATCATCATTATTTTATCCCTGTAACATCAATCAATATACATCTTGAATCAAATATTCATCTTTGAACTACAGGTCAAAGATATTCATCAGTCGGTCATGTTCATCTCAACACCTGTACATCTTTGCACTACGGGCCAAAGATATTCATAATAAAATCAACCATCTTTGCACTACAGGCCAAAGATATTAAGTAACATCATCATTTAGGACTGAGGATGATGAAAAATATTTTTTTAAAGAAACGAATCCAGTGAAACAAAATGACAAGGATTACGGATTAAGGATTCGTAATTCAATTTATTCACGTCCAAAAATACCTCAATAATAATCATAGTGGAGTAAAATTCAAGAATGATCAAAACATGGATACAATCAAAGCTAGTATCCATAATAGATATTTTGGACAAAAATAAAAATTTAGTCTTTCTGCGAGTAGTGCCGTATTCGTGAATAGTGCCGTATACGTGAATAGTAATCCCGACACCATTAAGTTCCAAATTTGATAAAAAGATCAACCAACATTTCGGCATAATGATATTGAAGAAATAATATCATTTACAAAAGAAAATAATATCCCTTACCTTGCAAAGACAGTACTTCTAGTTGAAACACCGGATATAAGCTACGACTTGAACTCGCACCGTATAGCAACACTCAAAATATTAAAATACTCACAAGAATACGCTCAATATATTGAGAGAGAAAGAGAGAAAACTTCAGTATTCGGTGTAATTTTCAATTCTAAACTAAGCACCCTATTTATAGGAAAATGCTTAGAACACCAAAGCAGAAAATTTAATAAATTAATAATATAATTATATAAATTTCTACGCATGCCTATAATTTGATTTCAGCCATCAAAAACATGTTAAAGATGCCTCCAAACATTCCAAAAACGTTTTTCTTATTTAAATTATTTTAAACTTCTAAAAATCAATTATTTCGGAGCTTCGGAACTTCAATAATTCATAATAAATAGCACTTTTGTCAGAAAATTTGAAACTTGCGTATTTTTATAGGAAATTCAATTCTCTACAACTTTGCAGAAGAAAGTTTTTCTAAATTCAAAACAAAATTGACCAAAAATCCACAAACCAAGCGATTTTACAAAGCTATAATCAAATTTCACCAATAAATGGGGTCCACCGACATGTTTAACATGTTTTAAACATTTATTGCAAAAAAATACTCTTACTCCTCATATACTCATATATCCCACATTCATTGTAAAAATATCACTATTATTATATTATTAAAATATAATAATATATTTAAATGAATTATTTTATCAGAAAAAGATAAAATATTTATTTTCAACAATTGTCACATTAAAAATTTTCTCCATCTATATCCACATAAAATCAATATTTTCCTCATCATATAAATCAATAATTAATTATTCACAAATAATATTACGTAATCACAATATCGACATCTAGCAGCTTCAGATAGAGGGGCTTTCCAATAAGGATTTCTCCTCATCAAAAGCGCAATTAGATTACCTAACCTCTCCTTAAACAGAACTTTCTAGACATTGCCAACAATGTTATCCAATAATATTATTCAGATAATATGAATTATTGCTCCGATAATGAAAAATACTATGTAATGACAATTATTGAAACAACAGTAATATAAAATATCAACGCAGCAATTATTGAATCAATAAAATAAAATATTGAATAAGAATTATCAGAATAATTATTGAGTAGTGCCTTCACGTAAGGATCAATAATTCAAAATATTGTATAATACCGCAGTGCTATCGCAACAACAACGCAGACATCGTATTTTAACCACCCATTAATTCAACAAAGTGTTAATTGAGAATAACTACGCCAGAACTTATATTTGTCATTTTTTTCATCCAATCGCTTTCACATTATGGGGCCCACACAAGGTTTCATTGGTCGCATTTAATATTCCCACACAAGAAGAATATTCCACGACCAACCGAATATTTTATAACCACTTGCTTATTTAAAATATTTGCGTATTTTACCTATAACTATCTACATTAATCAAATCGACCCTTACTATTTCAAAATAATAAATAGAGGATTTTAAATTTCATTTATTAATAATTTGGGGTCTTACAGTATGTCTTTGCGTGTTGTTACGACGGCCGAGGTGAGTTTTGGCCTCTTTTTGCCTAAGAGTTGGTCAGTTTTGCCTACAGGTTGATAGCTCGGCTTCCGTATGTCAGAATTGAGACCCTTAAGTTGTAACGTGTGCCTAATACCTACGTGTTGCTATATACGTATTTGCATATCGTTATTTACTCCGAGGTCGGTTTTGGCCTCTTGTTCGACTTTTAGCCTAAGTGTTGTTCAGTTTTGCCTACGAGTTGATAACTCGGCCTCCGTAAGTCAGAATCAAGACCCATAAGTTGTAACACATGCCTAATACCCACGCGGTTCTATGTATGTGTTTGCGTGTCGTTACGACTGCCGAGGTATTTTTTAGCCTCTTTTTTGACTTTTTGCTTAAGTGTTGGTCAGTTTTGCCTATGGGCTGATAACTCAGCCTACGTATGTCAGAATCAAGTCTCATAAGTTGTAACGTATGCCTCATACCTACGCGGTGATATGTATGTATTAGCGTAACGTTACGACGGCCGAGGCGAGTTTTGGCCTCTTTTTTGACTTTTTACCTAAGTGTTGGTTAGTTTTGTCTACGGGCTGATAACTCGGCCTCTGTAAGTCAGAATTGAGTCCCATAAGTTGTAATGTGTGCCTAATACCTACGTGGTGCTATATACTAGTTTCTGTATCCTTACAACGGCCGAGGCGAGTTTTGGCCTCTTTTTCAATTTTTTGCCTAACTGTTGGTTAGTTTTGCCTACGGGCTGATAACTCGGCCTTCGTAAGTCAGAATCGAGTCCCGTAAGGTGTAACACATCCCTAATATCTGCGCGGTGCTATGTACATGTTTGCATGTCATTACGACGGCCGAGGTGGGTTTTAGCTTCATTTTTGACTTTTTCCCTAAGTGTTGGTCAGTTTTGCCTACGAACTGATAACTCGGCCTCCGTAAGTCAAAATTGAGTCAGGTAAGTTATAATGCGTGCTTAATACCTACGCGGTGCTATGCATGTGTTTTTATGTCATTACAATGGCCGAGGCGTGTTTTGGCCTTTTTTTTAACTTTTTACCTAAGTGTTGGTCAATTTTGCTTACGGGTTGACAACTTGTCCTACGTATGTCGGAATCGAGTCCCATAGGTTGTAGCACATGCCTAATACATGCACAGTGCTATGCATGTGTTTGCGTGTCGTTACGACGGCCGAGGCATGTTTTGGCCTCTTTTTTAACTTTTTGCCTAAGTATTGTTCAGTTTTGCTTACGGGTCGATAACTCTCGGCCTCGTGACGTTCTGGAATCGAGTCCCGTAAGTATGTAACGCTGCCTAATAACCACGCCGGTACTATGCATGTGTTTGCTTGTTGTTACGACTTTTACCGAGGCGGGTTTTTGGCCTTTTTTCGACATTTTGCTTAAGTTGTTCGGTTTTGCTTCTGGTGATAACTCCTACTCTGTAAGCCTGGAATCGAGTCATATAAGTTCTAACACGCGCTAATACCTACACGGTTCTATGTTCATGTTTGCGTGTCTTTACGACTGCCGAGGCGGGTTTTGGCCTCTTTTTTGAATTCTTGCCTAAGTGTTGGTCAGTTTTACCTACGGGCTGATAACTTGGCCTACGTAAGTTATAATTGAGTCCCGTAAGTTATAACACGTGCCTAATTCCGATGTTGTGCTATATATGTGTGTGCGTGTTGTTACGACGGTCGAGGCGGGTTTTGGCCTCTTTTTCGACTTTCTGCCTAAGTGTTGTCGAGTTTTGCCTACGGGCTGATAACTCGGCCTCCGTAAGTCAGAATTGAGTCTCATAAGTTGTAATGAGTGTCTAATACCTACGCGGTGCTATGTATGTGTTTTCGTGTCGTTACGACGACCGAGGCAGGTTTTGGCCTTTTTTTTGACTTTTTACCTAAATGTTGTTCAGTTTTGCTTACGGGCGGATAAATCAGCCTCCGTAAGTCAGAATTGAGTCCCGTAAGTTATAGCGCATGCCTAATACCCATGCCGTGCTATGTATGTATTTGCGTGTTGTTACGACGGCCGAGGTGGGTTTTGGCCTCTTTTTCAACTTTTTACCTAAGTCTTTGGTCGGTTTTTTGTTTACTTGGCCGATAACGACCTCCGTATGTCGAAATCGAACAATCGTAAGTTGTAATGCATGCATAATACCTCACGCGATGCTATGTATGTGTTTCGCGTGATCGTTCACGATGATGGTCGAGGCGGGTTTTGGCCTCTTTTTTGACTTTTTACCTAAGTGTTGGTCAGTTTTGCCTACGAGCTGATAACTCGGTCTCAGTAAATTAGAATCGAGTCCCATAAGTAGTAACGCGTGCCTAATTCCTAAACGGTGATATGTGCGTGTTTGCGTGTCGTTACGACGGTCGAGGCGGGTTTTGGCCTCTTTTTTTGACTTTTTACCTAAGTGTTGGTCAGTTTTGCCTACGGGCTGATAACTCGGCCTCCGTAATTTGGAATCGAGCCCCGTAAGTTTTAACGCGTGCCTAATACCTACGCGGTACTATGCATGTGTTTTCGTGTCATTACAACGGCCGAGGCGGGTTTTGGCCTCTTTTTTAACTTTTACCTAAGTATTGGTCCGGGTTTGCTTTACGGTCGATAACTCGGCCTCCGTAAGTCTGAATCGGGTCCCGTAAGTTGTAACACACACCTAATACCTACGCGGTGCTATATATGTGTTTGCGTGTTGTTACGACGGCCGAGGCGGGTTTTGGCCTCTTTTTCGACTTTTGACTTATATGTTGGTCAGTTTTGCCTACGGGCTGATAACTCGGCCTCCGTATGTCGTAAGCGAGTCCCGTAAGTTGTTACGCATGCCTAATACCTACGCGGTGCTATATATGTGTTTTCGTATCATTACGATGGCCGAGGCGGGTTTTGGCTTCTTTTTTGACTTTTTACCTAAGTGTTAGTTAGTTTTGCCTACGGGCTGATAAATCGCCCTCCGTAAATCGGAATCGAGTCTCGTAAGCTGTAACGCGTGCGTAATACCTATGCGGTACTATGTACGAGTTTCCGTATCATTACAACGGCCGAGGTGGATTTTGGCCTTTTTTTTCGACTTTTCCCCAAATGTTGGTCAGTTTTGCCTACGGGCTGATAACTCGGCCTCCGTAAGTCGGAATTGAGTTCCGTAAGTTGTAACGTTTTCCTAATACCCACGTGTTGCTATGCATATATTTGCATGTCATTACAATGGCTGATGCGGGTTTTGGCCTCTTTTTTAACTTTTTACCTAAGTGTTGGTCAATTTTGCATACGGGCTAATAACTCGGTCTACGTATGTCAGAATCGAGTCCCGTAAGTTGTAATGCATGCCAAATACATATGCGGTACTATGTATGTGACGCCCCCAAAATAGGTATACATCACCCATTTTGAGTTGTCAAATACATGGTACAGAAACAACTACAACTTTATTATTACAACATAAAAACTGTGAGTTTAAATTACAAATATTGTCATCTAGACAATATCAATACCCAAATAAATCCTCATCACAATTATTGATACATTATTTTATGAAAATGGTGAGGACTATTAAACAACTCTCTCTAGAACCATCATTTCATACCCCCGACTCGTACTCGCTACATTCTCGCCTCCTCAGAAGAAAAAATGGAACAAGGAAAAGGGTGAGCTCAACTAGCCCAGTAAAGAATATTATGACTAAGATAAAGTAGTATGCACACAAGCCAATCATGTTTGATGATAAAGCATATACTTTGTAACAATCTTATTCATTTATTAATAAAAAGTATTAATTTATTAAAGGCTTTTAATTATCTACATGATGTCGCTTTTATAATATGTGATAAACCCATAGTTTTAAGCAATGCTTTTAGAATAATGATGATGATCATTCTAATGAGATCTAAATTTTAGAAAGCTTAAAACTAAAATAGTTCCCAATCATTGATTACTAAATCGGGGATTAGTGAATCCTGATAGATCGGTACATACGCTGCTTGCTCATCGATGAGGATGATTGATCTCATGATCATTTGTGTGGAGACACTAAAGCAAGTATGTAGGTGCTTATTAGAGAATAAGTTCACCGAACGCGGCTCGCTAAGGAATACCTAATGGAGTTTTATTTGCTGTCAATAGGAATTCTCAGTAGTGATAGTAGTACAAGTAATCCTTGACTCGAGATCATCATAGTATCTTGTGTATGATGAGTTATACTTTGACTTATTCCTTAAGACCCTTAGGGTATATCAAAGGGTATGCTTGGGTATAATAAGTCAGTATATGGAGATAATGTATGATCAATAAAGAATCTACCACTTCTAATAAAAGAAGAGAAATGTCCTATGTGATTCGATAAATGACAACCCAAAGAGTCCTCGGTTAAGGCGTAATGAAATTAGAAAGGAGTTTCTAATTTGCATTATTTGAGTCAGCATTTAAGGATCGAAATACATATAATTAAATAAAATAAGACTCGACAAAGAATTCCATGCCTTATATTTAATCGGGACATCAGATGGTGGAAGGATTGAATTGTACTTGTAACTATTTACTCAAAGGTTCTTTTATGATTAATGTTGAAATCTATATTATCCGGAAAGTCGCTGATCGCTAGGGAGGCTTATCCCTATCAGAATAAATATTATTTATTTAAATAAATTAATTGTTTAATTTATTTATTTAAATAAGATTAGAATTGTTCTAATTGATTTATTCACAACCTATTAATAAGGAGAACCTAAAGGGTCACACCATAAAAGGAAGAATAATTATTTAAGAAGTTAATGGCATAATCGTAATAATATAGTTATATATTTAATTTAATCTATGGTGATAGAATAAATTAAATAGCTTAATATTTATTATTTAATATTTTAGAAATATTAAATATAAATTAATAAGAGGAGTCTTATTAATATTATTACAATTATTATTATTTTAATTTCTAAAAGAGTTTAGGAATTAATTTAATATAAGTACTTCATTTTATTCCTAATTGGATTAGGAAGGAAAATTAGTTAAAGGAGTTTTAATTAATTATCCCTAATAAGATTAGGGGAGCTTAATTAATTAAAAGAATTTAATTAATTAAATAAATCCCAATTCCTTAATTGTTAAGGTGGGTTGCCCACATCTATAAATAAGAGGAGTCTTATTATTATGGGTGGTGGTTGTTGACTTTTTAACATATACGTAATTCCAATTGTTGGAGAGTACATCCTTTTTATAGTAGAGATAGAAAACTAGGGTTGAGCCAATACCCCTTCTTCTTGAATCATTATTATTCCTCGGTGGATCACCTCTAGAGGCCAAACATATGGGTGGCTAACGCCGATCAAAGGAAGGAACCAAACCCGGTGGATTCAAGATTGAACGCGAAAAGGATTTGGAGGTGAACTTGTACTGAGGAAGCTCGATCTTCAAGGGTATGATTTTATTCTTTATCTTTTTCGCTTAATTAATAATTATGCATAAAGGGTGATCCGGGTATATGGTTTGTAAAATTTTTAAACTCGATTTTACTCGCTTCGCTTTTTTTTATGCAATTTGATCAAGGCTCATGAATATTACAAACCTAATAAAGGGCATCGTAGCCAAACCTTTATGCGAATTATTAATTGTTTTAATTTAATATATATATTGATATGTGTTTAGAACAATTTAATTGGGCATAATTTTTATTATAAAAAATTTAAAAAAAAAAATGAAATATTTTTTTAAAAAAAAATATGTATATATATATATATATATATATATATATATAGTTAATAGTTAACTTAGATATATATATATATATATATATATATATATGATATATAAATATTATATATGTAAATCAAGGCAACCATTATAAGTTTTTTTTTTTTTATTTTATATTTCAAAATATAATCATATATCTTATATAAAAAAAAAAAAAAATTTTTTATATATACGTGGATATTAAATGAGGAATTATATTTCAAGCTTGGATGGTGACTTACTTAGTCATATAAATCAAGGTTATATTTGATTTTTTTTTTTTTATTATTATTTTTTTTATAAAGTTATATAAAAGGATATATATATTATATATATATATATATATATATATATTAATATATATAATAATATATATTATATATATATATATTTTATTTTAAAATATTTTTTAATTAAAATAAAAAGTTTATTTTAATTTTAAAATTAAATTTCATGCTAACTAATTAGAGTTGGAATTGATTCCATGATAACTAATTGGAGTTAAAATTGGATTTTATTTTTCTAAAATAAAGGAGTTTATTTGTGAATATATGAGTAAATCCATCTTTCCTTAAATAAAGGAGTTTGTTTAGATATGAAATAAGATTTCATATTATTCAAAATAAAAGAGTTTATTTGTGAATAGGAAAGAGAATCCTAATTTCCTTAAATAAAAGAGTTTATTTAAATATGAAATAAGATTTCATATTATTCAAAATAAAAGAGTTTATTTGTGAATAGAAAGAGAATCCATCTTTCCTTAAATAAAGGAGTTTATTTAGATATGAAATAAGATTTCATATTATTCAAAATAAAGGAGTTTATTTGTGAATAAGAAAGATAATCCGTGTTTCCTTTAATAATTTTTTTTTTTTATGGAATTGATTCCATAATTAATTAAAATAAAGGAGTTTATTTTGATTAAAGATTTTGATTAAAATAAAATAGTTTATTTTATTCAAAATTGGATAAATTAAAATAAAATAGTTTTATTTTGATTTAAATTTGGATTAAAATAAAGGAGTTTATTTTGATTCAAAAAAAAATTAGATTTTATACTAACTAAATTTGCCCATTAAATGATATCAATATATATATTAAATGTTTATTATTCATAAGATGAATGTTATTTATCGATGCATATGATGATGTGTATGATAATAAATGGGATTGATTATGGACTATCGACCAATGCGATTGATTTTATTTTAGTTGGATGCATGAATGTATGGGTTTTATTAAATGGGGTCTCACAGACTGCCTTCTCTAATTTTTTCTTAATGTAAATTTATATCCCTCCTATGTATTTCCCTCGATCACGATCAAGGTTTCTATTTATTTTAAATAGTTTTGTAATAGGAATAGTTAGAATTAATTTTGAAAAATTGGAGATCAAGGAGCAAGGAGCGCTTGAAGACCCGCTTGTAATGGAGCCCGGTTTAAATGTAATAGTTATATTTAAATATTAATTCTCGCACCCCTTGGGGAGTTTGACCTTTTGGTTCACTTGGTGGCTCTAGTGAACCAAACTAGAATAAAAGTCCATAATCAATCCGAGTAGAATATAGTATTCTATATGTGCATGCTTATACTATATATATATATATATATATATTATGCAAACATGCTTCGCATGTTAATTAATACGACGCGTATTTTATATATATATATATGCATGCTAAAACAAGATGAGACAAATTAATAACAAAACCCCTCAATTTTTATATTAAGTCCTAAGCGCTCAAAGATATTTGGAATATCGAACGTCGCTTTCTAGCATGATAAAATTAATAGAGTATTAAATATTTAATATGAGTTTGTTGTGTCACCACAAGGCAAGTATTAAGTATTTAAGATGTTAATTTATCACATTTGATGCTTATAAAGAAAATTGAACAATATTGTTTTGTTGTGTCACCACAAGGATGATATTTTTTTTTTTTGAATATATGGAGTGCTAGGTTTGACTTAACTTGATAATTTTGATTCTGATGTGCCACCACTGATCAAAATAATCTAAGAGGCAAAATAAAAGGAGTTGCATATAGTTGATGTAATCGACAAAAGTTGTCTACCTATTTATTTATATATAGTTTGTTGTGTCACCACAAGGCTATATACATTTGAAATGGGATCCTTATTCTCACTAGCAAATCTTTAATTAGATTTTGCCAACTATATAAGTGAGGGTAATATAGTTTGAAGAAAATAGTGGGAGATACCAATTTAAAACAAGACCTAAATTATTTTGGTAATTAATAAAAGAATGTATGTTAAAATGTTGTTAATTACAAATTCATTTACGTAATTTTACAATGTCTAAAATTACTATCATCATGAAGCATATTAGATGCTAAATTAACCGCATCAATTAAATGGATTGGTTAAGGAATTTGAGAATAGTTCTCATAGTCAAAAAGCTATCTTATGTCCTTAATACGCCTATCCCCGCAATGGTTGCGCATAATGCCTCCGAGGAAGAGATTGCTACTTTTAGAAAGTGGCAAGATGATGCACAATTGGCTCAATGCATCATGCTCGCATCCACGAGTAACGAGCTTCAAATACAAGATGAAACTATGGATGCTCCTACTATATTCCCGCACATCAAGTAGTTGATGGTGAGGAAAGTAGGACCGATAGATATCGACATATCTAAGGAGCTCTTCCGATCTAGAATGGCCAATGGCACTATAGTATGCATAAAAAGTTCTTAACATAATCAATTTGATTGATCAATTAGGACAACCGGTTTTGTCATGGATGGAGAGTTGAGCCAAGATTTGATCTCGCACTCACTCCCTAACTCCTTTCACAATTGTTGTGAATTTTTCATATAAACAAGCTAGATATCGCCTCACCGATTTGCTTAACATATTGAAAAATGTCGAGAGTCACTTTCCAACCAAGAAAGATCAAGTCTTACCGGTAGGGGCCAAAGGATCTTCCTAAAAGAAGAACGATTCAAAGAAGGTAAATAGAAAGGCATAAACAAAGGATAATAAGAACAAAACCGATACGGATAAAGAAAGGAGTTTGCTTCCACCGCAATAAGCCCGACACCGGAAAGAAACTCAAGAAGCATCTTGCAGAGGCTAACCAAAGAAGCTTAGTGAAGTTTCTACCATAAATACAAATTTGTTCATGATTGAAATAAATTTTTCTTTAAGTCAAGGTTCTACTTGGGTATTGGATACCGATTTGGTTATCATAAATATAGATTTATGAAGGACCAAGCGTAAGTAGAAAGCTAAACAAATATAAGTAATCCTACGTGTGGAAAATAAGCAAAGGTTGCCATATTAGCCATAGAAACTTATAGTTTAGCAATGCCTACTAGCAAATCTATTAAGTCAATAAGTTGTTATTGTATTCCAGCTTCTTGTTAAAATATTATTTCCATTTTATCATTGGACAATGAAATCTTTGGTATTATAATTAAGAACAATTGTTGTTCTATTTATAATAATAATGTTTTCAGTATAGAACCGAAATATTACTTAATGGATTTTGTATACTTGACTTACGTGAAAATAATTTTGCAAATTGAACAAACTAGTATAAGAAAAGGAGATGATCATTCAAAGAGTCGAATGTGTGTATTTGTTTGAATACAAGTATGAATTATTTGAAAGGTTCAAAGAATTCAGAAGTGAAACAAATTGACAAAGTATTAAGATTCTTTGATTAGATCAAGGAATAAATACTTGTGCAATAAGTTTCTAGATCATCTCAAATGGTTTTCTCATAATGGACGCCTCTCGATACATAATAATTGATTGATGTATCTGAAAGGAAAAATCATACCTTGTTGAACATGGTACGGTCCATAATGATTTTACCGACATTCCAAAGATCCTTCAGGATCATGTCCCTAGAAATGGTCGATATCACGAAAAAGGTAACCTCAAAATCCAAATTTCAAGACTCCATAAAAGTTATGGATGTGGAGGATTCCTAATCTTAAGTATGTTAAGATAAGGGGTTGTCCAACTTATGTGAAAAGGTTTCAAAGGATAAGCTTGGGACAAGATTTGACAAGTACAATTTGTGGGACATCCTAAAGTAAGTTTAGGGTATATGTTCTATAATCCTACTTAGCAAAAGGTGTTTGTTACGAAACACGCTGCCTTCTAAGATAAAGGTGTTTATCATTAAAGGGCTAGTGGGAGGATAATAGATCTTGAAGAGTTCAAGAACCACAAAACACTATAAGTCAAATAAGAGGAACCTATAGATAGACCTATTATACCACAAATCAAATCAGAATCGAATAGTATCAAGATACCTAGGAGGTATGGATTCATCATAGATGATGATGATGAGGTACACATCATAGAAGATGATGATCCAGCTTACATACGATGAGGTAAGTGTTGTAGACACTCGTAGAAAATGGATTGAAGCAAGTTTCTCAAATATGGAACATTCTGCTTTTGATGAGGCAATCAAAAGAGTTTGATTTTATCAAAATAAGAATGAACCTAAAGTGTACAAAAGGGTCAAAGGGGAGCATCGTGACATTCCTAGTACTATATGTTGATATACTACTGGATAAGGAATGACATACCAATGCTACAATCAAGAAAGATAAAGTTGTCTAAACATTCCTCCATGAATGATTTGGAAGAGTATCTTAATTGGGGATATAAATCTATATAGATAGATTTAAGAGGATGCTCGACTTAACCCAAGGAACGATATATTCATTTGATGCTAAAGTCGCTTAGCATGGCAAACTCCAAGAGATGTCTCATGTCGATGAGCTATGGAGTGTATCTCTTAATAGTCCCCACAGCACTCTCGAAAAGAGAGGTCGCATGAGTGACAATCATGTATGCAATGAAATGTACGAGACCGATGTCGATCACCATATTCGGAGAAGTTCACTATGAGTCGCTGAAAACATCTTAAAGTGCTTAACCGCACTAAGGATGTGATCATATTCATGGTGGGTCTAAATTAAAACTAGAGGGCTTAATGACTCAAGTTTTTCGTATGCACCAAGATGACGTAAAAAATCCACTTTAAGGTAAAGCGTTATCTTGAATAAAGGGTGCAAAGAATTGAAAGGTTCCAAACAAAGAAAGAGTTGTCGGTTTAGTGATAAAGACAAAGTATATAGCTATAAATGAAGTCGCAAGTTGATTGTTTGGATTAAAAGTTCATTACGTAACTAGAATAGTTCCTAAGTCTCATCTTGATCTAAACATGTGTCAGGGCACTTTCATTTGATTATTGTAATCATCGAAAGATGGGAAATCACTATAGAGATAGTGGACTCTCATGAACAACATTACATATCCATTAACTAAAGCTTATCCAACAAAGCAGGATAATCGCCACTTAGAGAAGAAGAGTATAAGATACCACGACGATCGGCTTTAGTGCAAGTGGGAGATCGAAAGTAGTATGCACACAAGCCAATCATGTTTGATGATAAAGCATATACTTTGTAAATAATCTTATTCATTTATTAATAAAAAGTATTAATTTATTAAAGGCTTTTAATTATCTACATGATGTCGCTTTTATAATATGTGATAAACCCATAGTTTTAAGCAATGCTTTTAGAATAATGATGATGATCATTCTAATGAGATCTAAATTCTTTAAAGCTTAAAACTAAAATAGTTCCCAATCATTGATTACTAAATTGGGGATTAGTGAATCCGGATAGATTGGTACATACGCTGCTTGCTCATCATGGATGAGGATGATTGATCTCATGATCATTTGTGTGGAGACACTAAAGCAAGTAAGTAGTAGGTGCTTATTAGAGAATAAGTTCACCGAACGTGGCTCGCTAAGGAATACCTAATGGAGTTTTATTTGCTCTCACAATAGGAATTCTCAGAGTGATAGTAGTACAAGTAATCCTTGACTTGAGATCATCATAGTATCTTGTGTATGATGAGTTATACTTTGACTTATTCCTTAAGACCCTTAGGGTATATCAAAGGGTATGCTTGGGTATAATAAGTTGTATATGGAGATAATGTATGATCAATAAAGAATCTACCACTTCTAATAAAAGAAGAGAAATGTCCTATGTGATTCGATAAATGACAACCCAAAGAGTCCTCGGCATAAGTAATGAAATTAGAAAGGAGTTTCTAATTTGCATTATTTGAGTCAGGCATTTAAGGATCGAAATACATATAATTAAATAAAATAAGACTTGACAAAGAATTCCATGTTTTATATTTAATCGGGACATCAGATGGTGGAAGGATTGAATTGTACTTGTAGAACTATTTACTCAAAGGTTCTTTTATGATTAATGTTGAAATCTATATTATCCGGAAAGTCGTTGATCGCTAGGAGGCTTATCCTTATCAGAGAATAAATATTATTTATTTAAATAAATTAATTGTTTAATTTATTTATTTAAATAAGATTAGAATTGTTCTAATTGATTTATTCACAACCTATTAATATGGAGAACCTAAAGGGTCACACCATAAAAAGGAAGAATAATTATTTAAGAAGTTAATGGCATAATCGTAATAATATAGTTATATATATTTAATTTAATCTATGGTGATAGAATAAATTAAATAGCTTAATATTTATTATTTAATATTTTAGAAATATTAAATATAAATTAATAAGAGGAGTCTTATTAATATTATTACAATTATTATTATTTTAATTTCTAAAAGAGTTTAGGAATTAATTTAATATAAGTACTCTCATTTATTCCTAATTGATTAGAAGGAAAATTAGTTAAAGGAGTTTAATTAATTATCCCTAATAAGATTAGGGAGCTTAATTAATTAAAAGAATTTAATTAATTAAATAAATCTCAATTCCTTAATTGTTAAGGTGGGTTGCCCACATCTATAAATAAGAGGAGTCTTATTATGGGTGGTGGGGTTGTCGATTTTTACAACATACGTTATTCCAATTTGTTGGAGAGTACATCCTTTCTATGAGATAGAAAACTAGGGTTTAGCCAACACCCCTTCTTCTTGAATCATTAATATTCCTCGGTGGATCACCTCTAGAGGCCAAACATATGGGTGGCTAACGTTGATCAAAGGAAGGAACCAAACCCGGTGGATTCAAGTTGAACGCGAAAAGGATTTGAGGTGAACTTGTACCGAGGAAGCTCGATCTTCAAGGGTATGATTTTATTCTTTATCTTTTCGCTTAATTAATAATTATGCATAAAGGGTGATCCGGTATATGGTTTGTAAATTTTTAAACTCGATTTTACACGCTTTCGCATTTTTATGCAATTTGATTGCGTTTCATGAATATTACAAACCTAACAATCCAGACACCAACAAGTTCCAAATTTTATAAAAACTTCAAATCAATATTTTGGCATAATGATATTGAAGAAAATAATATCATTCATGAAGAAAATAATATCCCTTACCTTGCAAAGACAGTACTTCTAGTTGAAACACCGGATATAAGCTACGACTTGAACTTGTACCGTATAGTAACACTCAAAGTATTAAAATACTCACAAGAATACGCTTAATATATCGAGAGAGAAAGAGAGAGAAAACTTTAGTATTCGGTGTAATTTTTAATTCTAACTTAAGCACCCTATTTATAGGAAAATGCTTAGAACACCAAAGCAGAAAATTTAATTTAATAATATTATTATTTTTTTTCCACAACTTCTTACGCACCAAGAATCTAGATTCAGCCCATTCCACACACATGTGAAACACATCATAATAAAAAAAACGTTTTTGTTATTTAAAATATTTTAAACTTCCAAAAATTAATTATTTCGGAGCTTCAGAACTTCAATAATTCATAATAAATAGCCCTTTTGTCAGAAAATTCGAATCTCACGTGTTTTTCTAGGAAATTCAATTCTCTACAACTTTGCGAAGAAAATTTTTCCAAATTCCAAATGAAATTGGTAAAATCCACAACCAATGATTTTACATTTATAATTAAATTTCAATCAATAAATGGGGTCCACCAGACATGTTTAACATGTTTTAAACATTTATTGTAACAAAAATACTCTTCCTCCTCGTATACTCATATATATCACATTTATTGTAAAAAATATCACCATTATTATATTATTAAAATATAATAATATATTTAAATGAATTATTTTATCGAGAAAAAGATAAAATATTAATTTTCAACAATTGTCACATTAAAATTTTCTCCATCTATATCCACATAAAATCAATATTTTCCTCATCATATAAATCAATAATTAATTATTCACAAATAATATTACAGAATCACAATATCGACAAACTGGGCGCTTCTGTGGATAGAGGGGGCTTTCGATAAGGATTTCTCCTTCTTGGCGCCAAGCAATTAGATGACCTAACCTCTCCTTGAGCGAACTTTCTAGACATTGCCAACAATTTTATCCAATAATATTATTCAGATAATATGAATTATTGCTCCGATAATGGAAAATACTGTGTAATGACAATTATTGAAACAACAGTAATATAAAATATCAATGCAGCAATTATTGAATCAATAAAATACTGAACAGTAATTACTGTAACAATTATTGAGTAGTGCCTTCTTACGTAAGGATCAATAATTCAAAATATTGTGCAATACCGTGTGCTACTGTGCAACAACGCGTATTACTGTATTTTAACCACCCGGTAATCTAATAGTGTTAACGATAACAACTACGCCATTATTTGTAAACAACTTATACTTGTCGTTTTCTTCATCCAATCACTTTCTGTTATGGGGCCCACACAAGGCTGCGCCGTCGTACGAATATTCCCTGACAACAAGAATATTCCACGACCAAATGAATATTTTATAACCACTTGCTTATTTGAAATATTTGCGTATTTTACCCATAACTATCCACATTAATCAAATCAACCCTTACTATTTCAAAATAATAAATAGAGGAATTTAAATTTCATTTATTAATAATTTGGGGTCTTACAACCTCCCCTCCTTATGAAATTTCGTCCTCGAAATTGACATACGTACCTGGTGTTTCGAAAAGATGAGGGTACCTCACTTTCATTTCTGGTTCCAACTCCCAGGTCATTTCCTCTATAGCATGGTTTCTCCACAAAACTTTCACTTGTGGTATGACCTTCGTGCATAGGATATGCTCCTTTCTATCCAAGATCTTGACAGGTACCTCCTCGTACGTTAAGTCTTCATCTATCTCGTCTGGTTCTAACTCAATGACGTGGTTCGGGTCTTTCACATATTTACGAAGCACAGATATATGAAAAACATTATGAACACGAGACATACTTAGAGGTAACGCGAGTCTATAGGCTACATTTCCTATTCGGTCAAGAATCTGAAATGGACAAATAAATCGTGGATTGAGCTTTCCTCTTTTACCAAATCTTGTAACTCCCTTCCATGGAGCTACAACAAAAACAATCGTGATCCCCAATACTAAATTCCACGTCCTTTCGATGAAGATCCGCATAACTCTTTTGTCGATCCTGTGCCGTTTGTATACGTTGTCGAATCATTTGGATCTTTTTCGTAGTCATACGTACCAACTCGGGTCCCAACAATGTTGCTTCACCCACCTCGTCCCAACATATTGGAGAGCGACACTTTCGTCCGTACAATGCTTCGAATGGAGCTACACCTATACTTGCCTGATAACTGTTGTTGTAGGAGAATTCCACCAATGGTAAATACTTATCCCAACTACCCTTGAAGTCTAAGACACAGAGTCTTAATAAATCTTCAAGAGTTTGAATAGTCCTCTCTGATTGTCCGTCCGTTTGAGGATGGTATGCCGAACTAAATCGTAAATCTGTGCCCATAGCTTTTTGCAAGCTAACCCAAAATCTTGAAGTGAATCTTGGGTCACGATCCGAAACTATGGATACTGGCATGCCATGCAACCTCACAATCTCATTCACGTATATACTAGCAAGACGTTCAAGGGAATAAGTCTCCTGTATAGGCAGGAAATGAGCGGACTTGGTTAATCTATCAACAATAACCCAAATAGCATTTATGCCTTGAGAAACCGTGGGAAGACCCGTAACAAAATCCATGGTAATGTGTTCCCACTTCCATTTTAGAATCTCAAGCGGTTGCAACGGACCCTTAGGTACTTGATGCTTTGCCTTTACACGTTGACAAGTTAAACACATCGAGATAAACTTTGCAATCTCTCTCTTCATATTGTTCCACCAAAATGTATGTCGAAGATCACGATACATTTTGGTACTTCCAGGATGAATTGCAAATGGTGTATTATGTGCCTCCGTCATGATCTTGTACTTCAAATCAGAATCGTTAGGAACACAAAGTCTGGAATGGACTCGAAGTATTCCTTCTTCATCGATTCTTGCTTTTGGAATAGCACCTTCTTGCACTTTCTTCTTCATCCGCATCAGCTCCGGGTCTGTGGATTGAGCAACTTTAACTTTTTCGATTAAAGTTGGTTCTATACGTATACTTGACATCATTGCATGGGTCCCCGGAGTCTTGAATTCTATCTTCATCTTTTGTAAATCACACAAAATGGGCCTTTGTGTTAACAGCATCGCATTCGTTCCCGCATATGATCTTCTGCTCAATGCGTCAGCTACCACGTTCGCTTTTCCAAGATGGTATTGAATGGTGTGATCGTAATCTTTCAATAGCTCGAGCCAACGTCGCTGCCGCATGTTGAGTTCTTTTTGAGTGAAGAAATATTTAAGGCTTTTATGGTCTAAATATATCTCCACTTTTACTGTAACAATTATTGAGTAGTGCCTTCTTACATAAGGATCAATAATTCAAAATATTGTGCAATACTGGTGCTACTGCTTAAACAACGCCAGACATCGTATTTTAACCACCCGGTAATCCAATAGTGTTAACGGTAACAACTACGCCGTTATTTGTAAACAACTTATACTTATTGTTTTCTTCATCCAATCGCTTTCCGTTATGGGGCCCACACAAGGCTGCGCCGTCGTACGAATATTCCCCGACAACAAGAATATTCCACGACCAAATGAATATTTTATAACCACTTGCTTATTTGAAATATTTGCGTATTTTACCTATAACTATCCACATTAATCAAATCAACCCTTACTATTTCAAAATAATAAATAGAGGAATTTAAATTTCATTTATTAATAATTTGGGGTCTTACAATGTATGTGTTTTTATGTCGTTACGACGGCCGAGGCATGTTTTGGCCTCTTTTTGATTTTTTACCTAAATGTTGTTCAGTTTTGCTTACGGGCTGATAACTCGGCCTCCGTAAGTCAGAATTGAGTCCCGTAAGTTATAACGCGTGCCTAATACTCATGCAGTGCTATGTATGTCTTTGCGTGTTGTTACGATGGCCGAGGTTGGTTTTGGCCTCTTTCTGGACTTTTTGCCTAAGTTTTGGTCAGTTTTGCCTACGGGCTGATAACTCGGCCTCCGTATGTCGAAATTAATTCCCGTAAGTTGTAATGTATGCCTAATACCAACGGGCTACTATGTATGTGTTTGCATATCATTACGATGGCTGAAGCGGGTTTTGGCCTCTTTTTGACATTTTACCTAAGTGTTGGTCAGTTTTGCCTACGGGCTGATAACTTGGCCTCCGTAAGGTGGAATCGAGTTCCGTAAGTTGTAACGCGTGCCTAATACCTACGTGGTACTATGTACGAGTTTTCGTCTCATTACAACGGTAGAAGCGGGTTTGGCCTCTTTTTCTACTTTTTTGCCTAAGTGTTGGTCGGTTTTGCTTCTGACGGTGATAACTTTCGACCTCGATAAATCGAATCAAGTCTAAAGTAATAACGCTTGCCTAATACCTACACAATTGATATGTACGTGTTTGCGTCTTGAATTCTGACGATAGCGGCGAGTTTTGGCCTCTTTTTGACTTTTTACCTAAGTGTTGGTAAGTTTTGTCTACGGGCTGATAACTCGGCCTCCGTAAGTTGGAATTGAGTCCCGTAAGTTGTAATGCGTGCGTAATACCTACGCGGTTCTATGTACGTGTTTGCATATCGTTACGACGGTCGAGGCTGGTTTTGGCCTCTTGTTCGACTTTTTGCCTAAGTGTTGTTCAGTTTTGCCTACAGGCTAATTACTCGGCCTCCGTAAGTCAAAATCAAGACCCGTAAGTTGTAACACATGCCTAATACCCATGCGATTCTATATATGTGTTTGTGTGTCATTACGACTGCCGAGGTTTTTTTTGGCCTCTTTTTTGACTTTTTGCCTAAGTGTTGGTCGGGTTTGCCTCTGGTGACGATAACTTCGACCTCCGTATGTCGGAATCGAGTCCCGTAAGTTGTAACGTATGCCTAATACCTACGCGATGCTATGTATGTGTTAGCGTATCATTATGATGGCCGAGGCGGGTTTTGGCCTCTCTTTTAACTTTTTACCTAAGTGTTGGTTAGTTTTATCTACGGGCTGATAACTTTCGACCTCAAGTAAAGTCGAAATTGAGTCCCGTAAGTTGTAACGCGTGCCTAATACTTACGTGGTGCTATATTTGAGTTTTCGTATCGTTACAACGGTCGAGACAACTTTTGGCCTCTTTTTTGATTTTTTGCCTAAGTGTTGGTCAGTTTTGTCTACGGCTAATAACTCGGCCTCCGTAAGTCAGAATCAAGTCCCGTAAGTTGTAACACGTGCCTAATACATGTGTGGTCCTATGTACATGTTTGGGTGTCATTATGACGGTCGAGCTGGGTTTTGGCTTCTTTTTTGACTTCTTCCCTAAGTGTTGGTCAGTTTTACCTATGAACTGATACCTAGGCCTTCGTAAGTCAGAATTGAGTCTCGTAAGTTATCACGAATGCCTAATACCTATGCGGTGCTATACATGCGTTTGCATGTTATTACAATTGTCGAGGCGGGTTTTGGCCTCTTTTTTAACTTTTTACCCAAGTGTTGGTCAATTTTGCCTACTGAGGCGGAGCAACTTAGCCTACGTATATAAATCGAGTCCGTAAGTTGTAGCACATACTAATACATGCGCGGTGCTATGTATGTGTTTGCATGTCATTCTGACGGTAGAGGCATGTTTTAGCCTCTTTTTTACTTTTTTGCCTAAGTGTTGTTCAGTTTTCCCTACGGGTTGATAACTCGGTCTTCGTAAGTCAGAATTGAGTATCCTAAGTTATAACGTGTGCCTAATACCCATGTTGTCTTATGTATGTGTTAAGCGTGTTTCTCTGACAGTAGAGGTGAGTTTTGGCCTCTTTTTCGACTTTTTTCTAAATGTTGTTCGGTTTTGCGACGCGTCGATAACTTTCGGCCTCCGTTTATCGAGAATCGAGTCTCAAATAAGTTATGCTGCGTGCATAATACCTATCTTGGTACTATACGCGTGTTTGGTTGTTATTACGACTACGGCGGGGCGGGTTTTAGCCTCTTTTGACATTTTGCCTAAATGTTGGTCGATTTTGCCTACTGGTGATAACTTCGGCCTCTGTAAGTTGGAATTGAGACACAGTAAGTTCTAACATCGCACTTACTAATACCTACACTTATGTTCATGTTTGCGTGTCTTTACGACTGCCGAGGCGGGTTTTGGCCTCTTTTTTGACTTCTTGCCTAAGTGTTGGTCAGTTTTACCTACGAGCTGATAACTCGGCCTCCATAAGTTAGAATTGAGTCCCGTAAGTTGTAACACGTGCCTAATACCTACGTTGTGCTATGTATGTGTAGGTGTGTTATTTCGACGGTCGAGGCGGGTTTTGGCCTTTTTTCGACACTTTGCTTAAGTGTTGGCGAGTTTTGCCTACGGGCTGATAACTCAGCCTCCGTAAGTCGAAATCGAGTCCCGTAAGTTGTAATGAGTGCCTAATACCTACGCGGTGCTATGTATGTGTTTGCATGTCGTTACGACGGCCGAGGCGGGTTTTAGCCTCTTTTTTGACTTTTTACCTAAGTGTTGGTCAGTTTTGCCTACGGGCTTATAACTTGGCCTCCGTAAGGTGGAATCGAGTTTCGTAAGTTGTAATGCGTGCCAAATACATACGTGGTACTATGTACGAGTTTTCATCTCATTACAACGGCCGAGGCAGGTTTTGGCCTCTTTTTCTACTTTTTGCCTAAGTGTTGGTCAGTTTTGCCTATGGGCTGATAAATCGGCCTCGGTAAATTAGAATCGAGTCCCGTAAGTAGTAATGCTTGCTTAATACCTACACGGTGATATGTACGTATTTGCGTGTCGTTACGACGACCGAGGCGGGTTTTAGCCTCTTTTTTGACTTTTTACCTAAGTGTTGGTCAGTTTTGTCTATGGGCTGATAACTCGGCCTCCGTAAGTTGGAATCGAGTCCCGTAAGTTATAATGCGTGCCTAATACCTAAGCGGTGCTATGTACGTGTTTACATATCGTTACGACGGTCGAGGCTGGTTTTGGCCTCTTGTTCGACTTTTTGCCTAAGTGTTGTTCAGTTTTGCCTATAGGCTGATAACTCGGCCTCGGTAAATCAGAATTGAGTCCCGTAAGTAGTAAAGCTTGCCTAATACCTACACGGTGATATGTACGTGTTTGCGTGTCGTTACGACGATCGAGGCGGGTTTTGGCCTCTTTTTTGACTTTTTACCTAAGTGTTGGTCAGTTTTGTCTACGGGCTGATAACTCGGCTTCCGTAAGTTAGAATCGAGTCCCGTAAGTTGTAATCGTGCCTAATAATACCTACTGCGGTGCTATGTGCGTGTTTACATATCGTTCTGACGGTCGAAATTGGTTTGGCCTCTTGTTCGACTTTTGCCTAAGTGTTGTTCGGTTTTGCTGTCAGGTGATAACTTTCGACCTCAAGTAAGTCGAATGAAGACCCATAAGTTGTAACAATATTACGCCTAATACCCACGCGGTTCTATGTATGTGTTTGCGTGTCATTACAAGCTACCGAGGTTTTTTGGCCTCTTTTTGACTTTTTGCTAAGTGTTGGTCGGTTTTGCTTCACGGGTCGATAACTTTCGACCTCCGTATGTCGAATCGAGTCACCTTAAAGTTGTAACGTTATGCCTAATACCTCTGCGGTGCTATGTATGTGTTAGCATATCGTTCTGACAATCGAATGGTTTTGGCCTCTCTTTTAACTTTTTACCTAAGTGTTGGTTAGTTTTATCTACGGGCTGATAACTCGGCCTCCGTAAGTCAAAATCGAGTTCCATAAGTTGTAATGCATGCCTAATACCTACGTGGTGCTATATTTGAGTTTTCGTATCGTTACAATGGTCGAGGCGACTTTTGGCCTCTTTTTCAATTTTTTGCCTAAGTGTTGGTCAGTTTTGTCTACGGGCTGATAACTCGGCCTCCGTAAGTCAGAATTGAGTCCCGTAAGTTGTAACACGTGCCTAATACATGTGTGATCCTATGTACATGTTTGTGTGTCATTACGACGGCCGAGGTGGGTTTTGGCTTCTTTTTTAACTTTTTCCCTAAGTGTTGGTCAGTTTTGCCTACGAACTGATACCTCGGCCTCCGTAAGTTAGAATTGAGTCTCGTAAGTTATAACGTGTGCCTAATACCTACGCGGTGCTATACATGCGTTTGCATGTCATTACAATTGCCGAGGCGGGTTTTGGCCTCTTTTTTAACTTTTTACCCAAGTGTTGGTCAATTTTTCCTACGGGCAGACAACTTGGCCTACGTATGTGGAAATCGAGTCCCGTAAGTTGTAGCACATGCCTAATACATGCGCGGTGCTATGTATGTGTTTGCATGTCATTACGACGGTGAGGCATGTTTTGGCCTCTTTTTTTACTTTTTGCCTAAGTGTTGTTCAGTTTTCCCTACGGGTTGATAACTCGGTCTCCGTAAGTCAGAATTGAGTCTCCTAAGTTATAACGTGTGCCTAATACCCACGCGATGCTATGTATGTGTTAGCGTGTTTCTACGACGGCCGAGGTGAGTTTTGGCCTCTTTTTCGACTTTTTTCTTAAATGTTGTTCAGTTTTGCGTATGTGCTGATAACTCGGTCTCCGTTTGTAGAATCGAGTCCCATAAGTTGTAACTCGTGCCTAATACCTACGCGGTACTATGCACGTGTTTGGTTGTTATTAAGACGGCCGAGGCGGGTTTTGGCCTCTTTTTTGACATTTTGCCTAAGTGTTGGTCAGTTTTGCCTACGGGATGATAACTCAGCCTCCGTAAGTCAGAATCGAGTCCCGTAAGTTGTAACGAATGCCTAATACCTACGCGGTGCTATGTATGTGTTTGCATGTCTTTACGACGGCCGAGGCGGGTTTTAGCCTCTTTTTTGACTTTTTACCTAAGTGTTGGTCAGTTTTGCCTACGGGCTAATAACTTGGCCTCCGTAAGGTGGAATCGAGTTCCGTAAGTTGTAACGCGTGCCTAATACCTACGTTGTACTATGTACGAGTTTTCGTCTCATTACAACGGCCGAGGCGGGTTTTGGCCTCTTTTTCTACTTTTTACCTAAGTGTTGGTCAGTTTTGCCTACGGGCTGATAACTCGGCCTCGGTAAATCAGAATCGAGTCCCGTAAGTAGCAACGCTTGCCTAATACCTACATGGTGATATGTACATATTTGCATGTCGTTACGACGACCGAGTCGGGTTTTGGCCTCTTTTTTAACTTTTTACTTAAGTGTTGGTCAATTTTGTCTACGGGCTGATAACTCGGCCTCCGTAAGTTGGAATCGAGACCCGTAAGTTATAATGCGCGCCTAATACCTACGCGGTGCTATGTACGTGTTTGCATATCATTACGACAGTCGAGGCTGGTTTTGGCCTCTTGTTCGACTTTTTGCCTGAGTGTTGATCAGTTTTGCCTACAGGCTAATAACTCGGCCTCCGTAAGTCAGAATGAAGACCTATAAGTTGTAACACATGCCTAATACCCACGCGGTTCTATGTATGTGTTTGCGTGTCGTTCTGACATTTAGAGGTTTTTGGCCTCTTTTTGACTTTTTGCCTAAGTGTTGGTCGGTTTTGCTTACTGGATGATAACTTTCGGCCTCCGTGATATCGAAATCGAGTCCGTAAGTTGTAACATATGCCTAATACCTCTGGCGGTGCTATGTATTTGTTAGCGTGTCGTTCTGACGGTCGGTATGGTTTTGGCCTCTCTTTTAACTTTTTACCTAAGTGCTGGTTAGTTTTATCTACGGGCTGATAACTCGGCCTCCGTAAGTAGAAATCGAGTCCTGTAAGTTATAACGCGTGCCTAATACCTACAGGGTGCTATATTTGAGTTTTTGTATTGTTACAACGGTCGAGGCGACTTTTGGCCTCTTTTTTAATTTTTTGCCTAAGAGTTGGTCAGTTTTGTCTACAGGCGATAACTTTCGGCCTCAAATGAAATCGAGAATCGAGTCCCGTAAAATATGTAACACGTGCCTAATACATCGCGTGGTCCTATATACATATTTTATACATCATTATAATGGAGGGTGGGTTTTGGCTTCTTTTTTGACTTTTTCCCTAAGTGTTGGTCAGTTTTGCCTACGAACTGATACCTCGGCCTCCGTAAGTCAGAATTGAGTCTCGTAAGTTATAACGCGTGCCTAATACCTACGCGGTGCTGTACATGTGTTTGCATGTCATTACAATTGCCGAGGCGGGTTTTGGCCTCTTTTTTAACTTTTTACCCAAGTGTTAGTCAATTTTGCCTATGGGCAGACAACTTGGCCTACGTATGTGGAAATCGAGTCCCGTAAGTTGTAGCACATGCCTAATACATGCGCGGTTCTATGTATGTGTTTGCATGTCATTACGACGGCCGAGGCATGTTTTGGCCTCTTTTTTTACTTTTTGCCTAAGTGTTGCTCAGTTTTCCCTACGGGTTGATAACTCGGTCTCCGTAAGTCAGAATTGAGTCTCCTAAGTTATAACGTTATTGCTAATACCACGCGGTGCTTTATGTATGTGTTAGCGTGTTTCTATAATATGGAGGTGAGTTTGGCCTCTTTTTGACTTTTTCTTAAATGTTGTTCGATTTTAAATGCGTCTTTGATAACTTTCGGCCTCCGTTTGTCGAATCGAGTCCGTAAGTTATGTAACGTGCTTTAATACCTACAGCGGTACTATGCACGTGTTTGGTTGTTATTAAGGCGGTAAAGGCGGTTTTGGCCCCTTTTTCGACATTTTGCCTAAGTGTTGGTCAGTTTTGCCTACGGGCTGATAACTCGGCCTCTGTAAGTCGGAATTGAGACCCGTAAGTTCTAACACGTGCCTAATACCTACACGGTGCTATGTTCATGTTTGCGTGTCTTTACGACTGCCGAGGCGGGTTTTGGCCTCTTTTTTGACTTCTTGCCTAAGTGTTGGTCAGTTTTACCTACGGGCTGATAACTCGGCCTCCGTAAGTTAGAATTGAGTCCCGTAAGTTGTAACATGTGCCTAATACCTACGCTGTGCTATGTATGTGTATGCGTGTTATTACAACGGTCGAGGCTGGTTTTGTCCTTTTTTTCGACTCTTTGCTTAAGTGTTGGCGAGTTTTACCTACGGGCTGATAACTCGGCCTCCGTTAGTCGGAATCGAGTCCCGTAAGTTGTAATGAGTGCCTAATACCTACGCGGTACTATGTATGTGTTTGCATGTCATTACAACGTTTGAGGCGGGTTTTAGCCTCTTTTTTGACTTTTTACCTAAATGTTGTTCAGTTTTGCTTACGGGCTGATAACTCGGCCTTCGTAAGTCAGAATTGAGTCCCGTAAGTTATAACGCGTGCCTAATACCCTTGCAGTTATAACGCATGCCTAATACCTTCTTTTTCGACTTAAGTTGTAACGCGTGCCTAATACCTACGCGTTGCTATGTATGTATTTGCATATCATTACTACGGTCGAGGTTGGTTTTGGCCTCTTGTTCGACTTTTTGCCTAAGGGTTGTTCAGTTTTGCCTACGGGCTGATAACTCGGCTTCTGTATGTCAGAATCAAGACCCATAAGTTGTAACACATGCCTAATACCCACGTGGTTCTATGTATGTGTTTGCGTGTCGTTACGACTGCCGAGGTGGTTTTTGGCCTCTTTTTTGACTTTTTGCCTAAGTGTTGGTTAGTTTTGCCTACGGGCTGATAACTCGGCCTCCGTATATCGGAATCGAGTCCCATAAGTTGTAACGTATGCCTAATATCTACGCGGTGCTATATATGTATTAGCGTATCATTACGACGGCCGAGGCGGGTTTTGGTCTCTTTTTTGACTTTTTACCTAAGTGTTGGTTAGTTTTGTCTACGGGCTGATAACTCGGCCTCCGTAAGTTGGAATCGAGTCCCGTAAGTTGTAACGCATGCCTAATACCTACGTGGTGCTATATACTAGTTTCCGTATAATTATAACGGTCGAGGCAAGTTTTTCCCTCTTTTTCGATATTTTGCCTAAGTGTTGGTCAGTTTTGCCTACGGGCTAATAACTCGGCCTCCGTAAGTCAAAATCGAGTTCCGTAAGTTGTAACACGTGCCTAATGCCTACGTGGTGCTATGTACATGTTTGTGTGTCATTACGACGACCGAGGCTAATTTTGGCTTCTTTTTTGACTTTTTGCCTAAGTGTTGGTCAGTTTTTCCAATGGGCTAATAACTCGGCCTCCGTAAGTCAAAATCGAGTCCTGTAAGTTATAACGTGTGCCTAATTCCAACGCGGTGCTATGTATTAGTGTGCGTCTTATTACGACGGCCGAGACGGGTTTTTGGCATTTTTCGACTTTTTGCCCAAGTGTTGGTCGGTTTTTGCTTCTGGTACGATAACTTTCGACCTCAAGTAAGTCGAATCGAGTCCCGTAAGTTATAACGCGTGCCTAATACCTACGATTGCTACGTGTGTGTTTTGCGTGTCGTTAGATTACTACTGTAGGAGGAGTTTTGGCCTCTTTTTTGGCTTTTTGCCTAAGTGTTGGTCAGTTTTGCCTACGGGCTGATAACACGGCCTCCGTATGTCAGAATCGAGTCCCATAAGTTGTAACGTATGTCTAATACCTCCGCGATGCTATGTATGTGTTTGCGTATCATTACGATGGCCGAGGCGGTTTTTGACTTCTTTTTTGACTTTTTACCTAAGTGTTAGTTAGTTTTGCCTACGGGCTGATAACTCGGCCTCCGTATGTCGGAATCGAGTCCCATAAGTTGTAACGCATGTCTAAAACCTACGCGGTGCTATGCATGTATTTGCATGTTATTACAATGGCTGATGCGGGTTTTGGCCTCTTTTTTAACTTTTTACCTAAGTGTTGGTCAATTTTGAATGCGGGCTAATAACTCGGTCTACGTATGTCAGAATCAAGTCCCATAAGTTGTAACACGTGCCTAATACATACGCTGTACTATGTATATGTTTTTATGTCGTTACGACGATCGACGCATGTTTTGGCCTCTTTTTGACTTTTTACCTAAATGTTATTCAGTTTTGCTTACAGGTGATAACTTCGACCTCAAATGAAGTCGAATTTAGTCCGTAAGTTATAACGTGCCTAATACCCCATGCGATTTTATGTATGTCTTTGCGTGATGTTAAGGCAATAGAGGTTGGTTTTGGCCTCTTTTTAGACTTTTTGCACAAGTGTTGGTCGGGTTTTTGCTACGGTGATAACTTCGGCCTCCGTTATGTCGAAATTGAGTTACGTAAGTTGTAATGTATGCCTAATACCAATGCGGTTGCTATGTATGTGTTTAGCGTGATCGTTATAATGGTGAAGCGGGTTTTGGCCTCTTTTTAACATTTTACCTAAGTGTTGGCGATTTTGCCTACTTGGTGATAACTTTCGGCCTCCGTAAGTTGGAATCGAGTTAAAAGTAAGTTGTAACATCGTGCCTAATACGTGTCGTGATTGGTGCTATGTCACGAGTTTTAATCTCATTACTGACCGTGAGGCGGGTTTTGGCCTCTTTTTTGATTTTTTGCCTAAGTGTTGGTCAGTTTTGCCTATGGGCTGAGAACTCGGCCTCGGTAAATCAGAATTGAGTCCCATAAGTAGTAACCCGTACCTAATACCTACATGGTGATATGTATGTGTTTGCATGTCGTTCTGACAATGAGGCGGAGTTTTAGCCTCTTTTTTGACTTTTTACCTAAGTGTTGGTCAGTTTTGTCTACGGGCAGATAACTTGGCCTTCGTAAGTCAGAATCGAGTAACACATATTGTAACGCGTGCCTAATACCTACATTGTGCTATGTATGTGTTTGCGTGTTGTTCTGACGATCGGGCGGGTTTTGACCTCTTTTACGATTTTTGCTTAAGTGTTGGCGAGTTTTTGTCTACGGATGATAACTTTCGGCCTCTGTAAATCAAAAATTAGTCCCGTGTAAGTTAGAATGTGCGCTGCCTAATATCTGGCCGGTGATATGTATGTGTTTACGTGTTGTTACGACGGCCGAAGTGGGTTTTGGCCTCTTTTTCGACTTTTTGCCTAAGTGTTGGTCAGCTTTGGCTACGGGTTGATAACTCGGCATCCGTAAGTTAGAATCAAGTCCTGTAAGTTGTAAAACGTGCCTAATACCTACGCGGTACTATGCACGTGTTTGCGTGTTGTTACGACGGCCGAGGCGGGTTTTGGCCTCTTTTTCAACATTTTGCCTAAGTGTTGGTCAATTTTGCCTACGGGTTGATAACTCGGCATCTGTAAGTTGAAATCGAGTCCCGTTCATGTTTGCTTGTCTTTACGACTGCCGAGGCGGGTTTTGGCCTCTTTTTTGACTTCTTGCCTAAGTGTTGGTCAGTTTTACCTACGGGCTAATAACTCGGCCTTCGTAAGTTAGAATCGAGTCCCGTAAGTTGTAACACGTGCCTAATACCTACGTTGTGCTATGTATGTGTGTTCGTGTTGTTATAAATGATTACGAGTGGGTTTGGCATCTTTTTGACTTTTGTATAAATGTTGGCGAGTTTTGCCTACGAAGTGATAACTAGGCCTCAAGTAAGTCGAATCGAGTCCGTAAGTTATAGCGTGTGCCTAAATACCTCTGGCGGTGCTATGTATGTGATTACGTGTTATTCTGACGGTAGGGTGGGTTTTGACTTCTTTTTCGACTTATGCCTAAGTGTTAGTCAGTTTTGGCTACGGGCTGATAACTCGGTCTCCGTAAGTTGGAATCGAGTCCCGTAAATTGTAACACGTGCCTAATACCTACGCGGTTCTATGCACATGTTTGCGTGTTTTTTGGACGGCCGAGGCGGGTTTTGGCCTATTTTTTGATATTTTACCTAAGTGTTGGTCAGTTTTGCCTACGGACTGATAACTTGGCCTCTGTAAGTCCAAATCGAGTCCGTAAGTTCTAACATACCTAATACTTACATGATCTTTATGTTTATGTTTGCGTGTCTTTTCACATTGTTGAGGCGGTTTTTGGCCTCTTTTTTGACTTCTTGCCTAAGTGTTGGTCAGTTTTACCTACGGGCTGATAACTTGGCCTCCATAAGTTAGAATTGAGTCCCGTAAGTTGTAACACGTGCCTAATACCTATGATGTGCTATGTATGTGTGTGCGTGTTATTCTGACGATCGGCGGGTTTTGGCCTCTTTTTTCGACTCTTTGCTTAAGTGTTGGCGAGTTTTGCCTACAGAGGTGATAACTTCGGCCTCAAGTAAAAGTCGAATCGTGTCTCATAACTTGTAACGAGTGCCTAATACCTACGCGGTGCTATGTATGTCTTTGCGTGTTGTTACGACGACCGAAGTGGGTTTTGGCCTCTTTTTCGACTTTTTGCATAAGTGTTGGCGAGTTTTGCCTACGGGCTGATAACTCGGCCTCCGTAAGTCGGAATCGAGTCCCATAAGTTGTAACAAGTGCCTAATACCTACGCAGTGCAATGTATCTGTTTGCATGTCGTTACGAAGGCCGAAGCGGGTTTTGGCCTCTTTTTTGACTTTTTACCTAAATATTGTTCAGTTTTGCCTACGGACTGATAACTCAGCTTCCATAAATCGGAAATTAGTTTCGTAAGTTGTAACATGTGCCTAATACCTACGCGGTGTTATGTATGTGTTTGCGTGTTGTTACGACGACCGAGGTGGGTTTTGGCCTCTTTTTCGACTTTTTGCCTAAGTGTTGGTCGAGTTTTGGCTCTGAAATGATAACTTCGGCCTCCGTAACTTGGAATCGAGTCCCTTGATTTCTAGCAGCGTGCCTAATACCTATCTTGATACTATGCTGCGTGTTTGCGAGATTATTCTGACGGTAGGGCGGGTTTTGGCTTCTTTTGACTTTTTGCCTAAGTGTTGGTCGGGTTTTCTTCTTACGAGTGATAACTTCGGCTTTTATGGCCGAAATCGAGTCCGTAAGTTCTAACCCGTGCCTAATACCTCTGGCGGTGCTATGTTCATGCTTTTCGTGTCTTTCATTCTTGAGGCGGGTTTTGGCCTCTTTTTGACTTCTTGCCTAAGTGTTGGTTAATTTTACCTACTGGTGATAACTTCGACCTCCGTAAATCGAACCAAGTCCAGTAAATAATAGCAGCGTGCCTAATACCTACGGTGATATATGCGTGTTTGCGTGTCATTCTGACGGCCAAAGGCGGGTTTTGGCCTCTTTTTGACTTTTTACCTAAGTGTTAAATGCTTTTTTTTGCTGGGAGAATTTGATAAGTCGACCTCAAGTAAGTTGGAATCGAGTCCGTAAGTTTTAACACGTGCTTAATACCTACGCATTACTATGCATATGTTTTCGTGTCATTACAAAGGCCGATGCGGGCTTTGGCCTCTTTTTTAACTTTTTACCTAAATGTTGGTCAGTTTTGCCTACGGGCTAATAACTCGGCCTCCGTAAGTCAGAATCGAGTATCGTATATTGTAATGCGTGCCTAATACCTACATTGTGTTATGCATGTGTTTGCGTGTTGTTACGATGGTGGAGGCGGGTTTTGGCCTCTTTTTTTGACTTTTTGTCGAAGTGTTGGCGAGTTTTGACTACGGGCGATAACTCGGCCTCGTAAGTCGAGAATCGAGTCCGTAAGTTATAACGAGTGCCTAATAACTTTCACAGCGATTACTATGTATGTGTTTGCGTGTTGCGTTATGGCGAAATTTGGTTTTAGCCTCTTTTTAACTTTTGCCTAAGTGTTACTCGGTTTTGCTACGGTGATAACTTTCGACCTCCGTAAATCTGGCCCGAGTCGATGAATATCTTGCGTGCATAGTACCTACAGCTTGATCTATGTATGCGTGTTTACGTTAATCGTTAAGATGGTCGGGCGAGGATTTGATCTCTTTTTACGACTTTTTGCCTAAGTGTTGGTCGATTTTGCCTGCAGACTTATAACTTTCGGTCTCTGTAAGTCGAATCGAGTCGAGTCACATGGTATGCGCGTGCCTAATTCCTACAGCGGTGCTATGTATCTGTTTGCATGTCCTTACGACGGTCGAGGTGGGTTTTGGCCTCTTTTTGACTTTTTTGCCTAAGTGTTGGTGGGTTTGCCTTCAGGTACGATAACTTTCGACCTCTGTGCGTGGGAATCGAGTCCAGATTAGTTTAACAGCATGCCTAATACCTCTGGCGGTGCTATATTTGTGTTTACGTGTCTTTACTGATTGTCGGCGAGTTTGGCCTCTTTTTGACTTCTTGCCTAAGTGTTGGTCGGTTTACCTACGGGCTTATAACTTTCGGCCTCCGTAAGTTGGAATTGAGTCCAGTAAGTTGTAGCGTATGCCTAATACCTACTTTTGTGCTATGTATGTGTTTGCGTGTTTATTCTTGTGACTCCCCAAAATTAGGTATACATCACCCATCTTGGGTGCCACTTACGTGGTGCGAATTTAAATACAACTTACAAACATAACTATCGTATGTCAATCTGACATAAACATGAGTTTAAATACAAATATAAATCTACTAGATATTATACAAACTTCGAAAAGGAGTCCTCATTACAATTATTATCACACTATTTCACGTAATAGGGAGGACTACTAATCTTACCTTGAGGACCATCACTCGTTTCCCCAGGCTTCGTCCCGATTATATTCTCATTTCTGAAGAGAACATTGTAAGAAAGGGTGAGCTCAACTAGCCCGAAGAAATATTATGACTAAGATAATGCGAAATAAATTATCAATAGTCTTGACAATGTTAAGCGATAAAATACAATAGGCAACCCGGTTTAAGCTGCGGTGGAATATCTGATCCATTAAAAAGAGTCAAGTAGAAAATAAAGTCTACTATCTTTTTAGGTTTTAAAAGTTTTTCATCAACATTATATAGCTAAAGACTTCGACTTTAATAAATATTCCACATCATCGAATCACCCCTACACTTCTGACGAGGATATTCTTTAGTATCACGACCACAATTATTCATGCACTACGGGCGAGAATATTTGTGTATTCATTAATGGTCATGATCATGCCAACAACATCCATCGATACACTCTGACAATTGAGGATTTTACCACATCATTTGTAACATTACGGTCATGATTACACTGAATAGTCTCTGGTCATAATCATACCAGTCCATCATACTTTCTGAGACCCAGAGATGACTTTAAAAAATATAAATATGAGGATGATGACAATGATATAAGAATTCAATAAAACAAGTTCAAGAATTATTTTATCCGAGGAATTATTAACGTCCAAATTGTCAACATGATCTTGTTTTTGTAGAGTAAAATTCAAGAATGATCGGAAGAATATTTCCATGAAAAATCTTTGGATGAAACATTGAATATCAAGGATATTCTACTAATTTCATGGAGTATAGAAGTCAAAGTTTTAACCAATGGGTATAATAAAGAATGGAATAAAAAAAGAAATCACCGTGCATGCGGTGCCGCGCCAGGCAGGTTATTCAACGAGAATAATAATAACGGAACGAGATCGGTGAAATTCACACAAGCAGGGATGTTCAATGAGAATAATAAAGATGGAACCGGTCCGGTGTAAAAACACCTGAATAGGATATTCAGCGAGAATGATAAAAAAGGGGAACCAACGACGAGGTCGGTGTAAAACACACCACAGAGCGGGATGTTCCAACGAGAATAATAATAAAGAGCGGAACCGAATTCAGGTGTAAAACCTGTGAGCGATGTTCCAGCAGAATAATAATAAAGAGCGGAACCGGTCAGGTGTAAAACACTACGAGCGAGGATGTTCAGCCGGAGAATAATAGAAGAATGTCACCAAGTATAGAAATAAATGGCATTATACTGAGTTATTCCAGCAGAATAATAAGCGATGGAATAACAATAGTTCTCTTCATGAATAAGAAAGAATAACACCCTTACTTTTGGTAGGAGATTGAATCTTTATCTGCGGCGATGTAGTAACAAAATACTCTTCTTCTTTCTCTCTTATTCTCTCTTGGAACAGATGAATGGGGATTTAGTTTTCCTCTCTTCCAAATCTTGTAACTCCTTTCCATGGAAGCGACTTTTAACAACCATGATCTCTATGTAGAATTCCCGTCCTTTACGATGAAAGATCGTATAACTCTTTATCGGTTTTGTGAGGTTTTATCCGTTTGTTCGGATCTGTTTGAATCTTTCCGTGATAGTCATCGTACCAACTCCGGTCTAACAAGCGTTCTTCTTCCACCCTCATCCCGGCGCTCAAAAGCGACACTTTCTTAATCTAGCGCTGAATGGAGCCATTGCCAATACTAGCGATAAGCATGTTGTTGTGAAAAACTCCACCGATGGTAGAACATCCCAGCTCCCCTTGAAATCAAAAGACCAGAGTCTTAATAGATCTTGAGGAGTTGAATAGTCCTCTCCATTTGTCAAATCCGAAATGCGAGGATGATATCTCTTAGAGCTAAAGTCATGAGTGCTTGTACCCATGGCTTTCTTAAACTAACCCCGAAAATGGAAGTGAATCTTGGGTCTCGATCAAAAAGCTATGGATCTTAGGCATACACATCTCTGATCTTACAATCTACGTTTATCATCATGTCTGAGCAAAGGCGTTCAGTCTTCAAAATTTCTCATTATCAGTAGAAATGGCGGAGACTTGGTCGATCTATAAACAATGACTTGAATCATCAAACACCTTGAGAAACTTTAGGAAGGCCGATGTGAAATCCAGCGGTAATGTGCTCCACTTCCATTACGAATTTCAAGTGGTTCTGATGGACCTTTTGGTACTTGATGCTCAGCTTTAACTTTTCGTTGTGGGAGTTAGACACCTTGAGATAAGCGGTAGCTATCTCTCTTCGTGTTGCTCCACCAAATATTATGGCGAATATCATAAAATATGTTTGGTACTCGAGATGGATTGCCAAATGGTGTGTTGTGCGCCTTCATCATGATATTATACTTTAAATCAAGGTGGGTTGGAACCACTGAAAGTACAGTTGACTAAAGTATTCATTCTTCGCCGATTCTTGCTTGGCGTAGCACCTTCTTACCATTTTTCTTACACGCCGCATCGGCTCGGTGCGTAGCTTGGCTGACTTTAACTTTGCTCGATTAAAATCGGTTCTCTTTCATTGCTTGTTATCATCACATGCATCACAGAGTCTTTAACTCTATCTCCATCCTTTGCAAATCGCACAAAATGGGCGCTGCGTTGTGATGTCGCCTTCGTGCTACGTATGATTTTACACTGCTCGTCATTGTCATTCTACAACGTTAACTTTCGGGATGACGTGGATGGTATGATCATAATCTTTTTAGCAGTTCAAACCCGATCGTCGTATTCATGTTGTTCCTTTTTTGAGTGAAGAAATATTTGAGGCTTTTTATGATCCGTAAAAGATCTCCACTTTCTCCCCGTTACAGTAATGCCTCCAAATTTTAAATTGCAAAGACAACGATGCGCCGACTCTGCGATCATGAGTAGGATATTTCCTCTCATATTCTTTGAGTTGTCATGAGGCATAGGCTCTAACTTTTCCATGTTGCGTAAGAACAAGTCCCGACCTTTTAGCGATGCATCGGCATTTGTAGATGACCAAATCCCTCCGAGGCAGGATGGTATTGTGAGAGCAGTCTTTGAAATAGAATCTCCTCTTAAGTTCTTGAAAACTATTCTCACATTCTTCGCTCCAGCAGAACTTTGTATCTTTAAAGGAATCTTTTTTGGTCAATGGAGTAAGTGATTGAAAAATCCTTCCCACGAATCTCCAGAAATATCGCCGGCCTAAGCAGAAAGTCTTCATTGCAGATCCTTGATTTGATTCCCAGCTTTGAATAGCACCCGATCCTCTTTCTTTGGGTCGGCAGATATTCCATGACTTGATACCACATGCCCAAAATGCTACTACTTAACTGAAGCGAACTCACATTTTCTTTAACTTGGCATAAAAGCTTATTCACGAAGCTTTTGAATTATGAAGATCTCGAAGTGTTGCTAATGCGATCTTCTTGGCTTTTGGAATAAATAAGGATGTCAATGATAAAGGCGACCACAAAGTGATCTAAATATTTCTTGAATACTCGGTTCATCATATCCATGAAAGCGGCGGGCATTAGTCAATCAAGAAAGGACATATTTAGGAATTCATAATCTGCGTCTTAGGAGTTACAGCCAGCATCTTTGGAATGTCGGCGGTTAATCTTGATTGGTGATATCCGGACGAAGATCAATCTTTGAAAAGAATTTGGCTCCTTGCTTAGCTGGTCAAAACAGGTCAATCCAATCGTGGCAATGGATACATATTTTTTGATGGTGACATGATTCAACTCCAGATAATCAATACAAATCGTCGCATACTCCCATCTTCTTCTTCCGCGAATAGAGCAAGGAGGCACCCCAAGGAAGTACTAGGGCCGAATAAAACCGATGTCTAACAATTCTATGGTTGGGTCTTTAACTCACGAAGTTAAATAGGCGACCCGTTCGATCATGGGGCTTTGGAAATAGGTTTTGTAAAGACGTTCAAGAGTCGATGCAAAATTCAATTTCACCAGCTCTGAGGGGTAGGCCCGAGGAAGTTAGCTTGAGAATCCGTCAGAATTTCTTAATAGAAATGCTCGTTTAAAAGCGGCGTATTTTTGTTTAAATACGTGACGTGAGCTAAGAAAGCTTGACATCCCAGATTTTCAATAAATGAATAGCTTTATGACGAGATAGCCAGTGATTGATTTTTAATGGTTTTTAATCGTTTGAATTAGCATAATAGGTTGATTAGGAATATAGCTATGACGCTTCTGAAAATAATCAATTTTGCATGATAAGTAGTTAACCCAGTCAATCCTAGAATCACATTCAAATGTAAGTATTTTTAATGAAATAAAATCGACAGGTAATGTCAAGTAGAATTAGATTTGAACCAAACAAGACTTATAAATAGTGGATGTAATGAAGGTTTCTCAGCGGAGTTTCCACAGAGATAAGTCGAAAGTCTAATTTCTCCGGTCCAAATTTGTCCCGATGGCCTTAGTAGGAGAAATAAAGAATGGGTAGAACGAGGTATCAAATAAAGTATAGACTTCATTGAGTTTAAGATAAGCTTACAGAAGGCGACCTCATTCGGGTTCCTTGCTCTCTGGGAGAGTCCATGACAAAGCATTTCTCCTTACCTACTAGGTTTTGAATTTTAAGGAGACGGCGCTTTGGTGCCTCCATCTTTAAATTTGAATTTGTCTTGATTAAGTAGACAAAATCGAGCTAAGTGACCTATCTCTTCACAATTATAACATGCTCACTTTGAATGGCGTGGCGCGGTTTGGTGATGTGTCCGCTCTCCTCGCATTTTGAAGCATATGATAGGTGGTCTTTCTCCTTCCCTTGCTGCAGGTCTTGGTCTTGAAAATCTTTCCATCATTGTTGAATCTCCTTTTCTTGAAATGTCCATTCTTATTGTTTATTACGATTACCAAAGTGAGTTTACAATATCTGGCACATTGATTCCCTCCATTGTTAACCATGGCTTGATGCCCCACTTCTCATTGATAATATAATTTTGTTAATTGCGGTATCTTTAGTTCGTTGAACGACTCATTATCAGCGCTCCTGGCCCAGGCCTATTTACAACGAATCGAATACAAACACAGGTTTATGAGAAATAAGATATTGGCCGTGTCTCACAAACTTCAAACCTCTTGAAAACATTAGCGCCATTATATTCATTATCCACGAAGTGGGGCCAGCAATAGTGATAACTTTCCATAATTTTTTGCCTAAGTATTGCGACAGCGATGCATCATGTATTTCTGTTCGACGATAAGCTCACCCCTCTGCATGTGGCGAATACTTTTCGGGGAAGAAATGGCCCCAGCCGTTGAGCAACTCCTGAACTACTCCCGAAGATCACCGGTCTGGCCCAATGAGGTTGAGTACGTTTCTGCGATTCCCACCGATGTCACCGCCTAAAAGCCTTGACGTAAAAGTGACGAAAGGAACCTTTTGCTCCTCGGAGCATCCAGAAGACATCAAATATCTTGGTAATACTGCTTTATCCAGTACTTCTAGCAGAAGTAGTTTTTATTTCTCCCTTAAACTCAAATTGGTCTGGCTCCTTGAATTCTTTGTATTGGCACTTAGGGAGTTTTCAAATGTTTCCACCTACGTTTTGAATGAGAATTCGCTCTGCTACTTGTTGTTATAATTGCAAATAAACCCTACGAACATTCTGCTTTCGTTCATCATTTAGTCGATGTTGTTGTTTGCATGAGGATTATGCGCGCTACGATGCACATTATCCCACGATTGATTGATATGTGGTGAATGAACGTCGCTGCGCTCGTTTCTTATTCTCAACATTCCTGGGATGTCATTTGGAATCTTTGCTACAAAACAAAAGGTTGAATGTGACGTATGGCGAATTATCCCTATCTTACAGCGACCCAGTGGAAATAGCCACGTATTAAACAGGTAGGTGGGCTAAATGCTAGCGAAAAGTATTCTTGTCTCTCCACACTCCTAAGTACTTATTCTTACATCTTAAGCAGGGGGATCATATCCACATGCTCTGACCCCAAGCCCCATGTAGCGCCCCCCCAAGAATTATGGTATACATCACCCGTCTTGGGTAGCGCCCGACCCATTGAATGCAAAATTTAAATAACAACACTTACTAACTTAACTATAGGTGTACAATCGACATAAATTGTGAGGTTTATCTACAAATATAAATCTGCTAGATATCTGAGGCTCAAAGGAGTCCTCGTACAATTATTATCACACTTTATTTCGCGAGAATGGTAAGGGACTACTAATCTTACATCTTAAGGGACCGTCCTTTCATTTCCCCAACTCGTCCCGGCTATATTCACATTTTGACGAAACGTTGAAAAGAAAGGTTGAAAACTCGACCTATTACGATGAAATATTATGGCCAAGGCATGAGAATGGTAAATTGTCGATAGTCAGCACAACAATGTTAAGCGATAAAACTCTGATAAAACTGACGGGTTTAGCTTCTTGACCGAGAATATCTACAAATCTCAAAACAAAGAGTCAAAATGAAAATAAAGTCTGCCTGCTTTTAGGTTTTTAAAGGTTTTTCATCTTTATGTTATAAGTGAGAGACTCGACTTTAATAAATAATATTCCACATCGCCAGATACACTTCCTACGGCGAGGATATTCTTTAGTATCGCGACCACTGATTGTTAATACCTTCTGGGCAAAGAATATTTATGTATTCGTTAATAATTGTGGTAAAGGCAATGTATTTATCGATATTTTCTGACGATGCGAGTTTTACCACATCATTTTGTACGATTACGGTCATGATTACCTTAGAATAGTCTGCAGTGCATAATCTTAAGTCCATCCCCATACTCACTAGGGCCACACGATTACTTTAAAAAAAATATAAATATGAGGATGATGACAATGATATAAGGAATTCAATAAAACAGGGATAAGGTATTTTTTTATCCGAGGAATGGCTAGCGTCAATTATCGTCCAACATGATCTTTGTTTTGTAGAGTAAAAATTCAAAATTAATCAGGAAGAATGTTTTGCATGAAAAGATCTTTGGATGAAAGCCTTGAAATGCTCGAGGATATTCTACCAATTTCATGAAATTATAAATCGACTTTAACTTATTTGGGTATAATAAAAGAATGGAATAAAAAAGAAATCACCGTAAATGCGGTATCTTGGTGCCATGAGCAGGTTATTCAACGGAATAATAATAACGGAACCAAGTCGGGTGAAATTCACTGCAAACGAGGATGTTCTAGCGAGAATATAAAAGATGGAACCCGGTCCGGGTGTAAAACACGAATAGGATATTCAACGAGAATGATAAAGGAAGCGGAACCCGGTCTGGGTGTAAAACGCCTACAGAGCAGGATATTCGACAGAATAATAATAAGGGCGGACCCAGGTGCGATATAAAACACCACAGACGAGGATGTTCCATGAATTGATAATAAGAAGGCGGAACCCGGTCGGGTGCTTAAAAACTTCTGAACAAGGATGTTCCAGCAGAATAATAGAAGAATGTCACCAAGCATAGGGTAATGGCCGTGCTCACAGGGTTATTCGAAAAGCGGAATAATATGTGATGGAATATACTTGAGGTTCTCTTCATAGATGAAAAGAATAGCCACTTGCTTTTGGTGGTAGGAGATTAGGAATCTTTGTGATTGTATTAACAAAAATACCATCCTCTTTCTTTTGTATTCTATCTATGCTCTCTACTATAAGCTTGAATGAATTAAGTGAAAAATAATGAAGCCTTCAGGCCTCTTACTATAGAAGATTTGCTCAGCTTAGCACTGTAGTGTGAAAAAGGCAAGTGACCTTGATGACGATGATATGAAAAGAAGAAGTGGTTTGGCGCTTTTGTATTCTTAAGTAACGACCAGGTGGTTCGGCCTTTGTAATGTAAAGCGACAAGTGGATTAAGCGTGCAGTGAAGTAATTACCGTGCTGCGAAGGTAGTTACCCATTCTGCGAGGTAATTACTATTGGTAGTAATTAAGCGGTATTAGCGAAAATAAATACTATTAGTGAGTACTATTCGGAAAAGGTAATTACTATTGGCGAAAGAAGAGACGCTCTTAGATGATGACATATTTACGCTTTATAAAATAATCAAACTTACCATAAATCATTTTATTTTTAATCAACCACGTATTTAATCTTTCAGCAATTATTAATCATTTTATAACATAAGTCTCAATTGATTTAATCTTATAACGTATTTATCGAGAATGATATTGAGTGATAATTAATGTTGATAATATAAGAGATATGATCACATTAATTGCTTGTAGCGATAATTAGCGTAAGTGGTGACTTCGTAGCGTCGATAATCGATCTGGGTGTCTTCTTATCAAACGTATTCTTGTACTTTTACCATAAGGTAGTTCAGCCGATTTTATCGGTAACACCTCGTGTTTTTATAAAATGTTTTTGTAGTTTTCTCAATGTAAATGATAATTACATTTAAGTCCTGATGATTGGTTATGCAAATATTCCCACAACGAATATTCTCAAACCAAGCGTATTTTATATGACTTGCATGTACTTTGCGAAATTTATAAACATCATACCCACAACTATAACGATATAAAATTTATTCGTAATATTCAAAATGTGTTATAGAAATTAAATCTTTATTTATAAAAGTTGAGTCTTCTGACCTCCCCTTCTTATGAAATTTAAGCCCTCGAGTGGGAATGCGTCACACAGGTATGTCGAGAGGTAAGGATACCTTGATTTCATTCGATTCCTAACTCGAATCATTTCCTCAACATCGTGGATTTCCTCATGAAACTTTGACGAGGTATAACCTTGGGCGTAGAATATGTTCCTTCTTATCAGATTTGAGCAGGAACCTCTTATACGTCAAATCTTGCTATTTCGTTTCGACTCGATAATGTGGTTTTACATATTTATGTAACATGGATATGTAAGCGTTATGAACACGAACGTATTTGTCTATAGGCCGTTCCTACTCGATTGAGGATTAAAATGAATAGATGGTCAGTTAAGTTTTCTTGATCTTGTAAGCTCTTTCCAAGGCTGACTTTTAACAACACATGATCTACATATGAATTCCATCAACTTTGATAGAAGATCATTAACTCTTTTATATCGATTTTTGTAGGGTTTTTATCGTTTATTAGGATCATTTGAATCTTTTAAAAGTGATGCATCTACGTACCCGACTTCGGTAAGTGTTGATGGGTTTTTGCCTGTTTACGTCTTCGGCCTACGTAAGTGAATCAGTCGTAAGTTGTAATGCATGCCCTAATACCTAAGTCAACATGTAAGGGGTTTTCTGTCGTTCTGACCGGTCGGCGGGTTTGGCCTCTTTTGACTTTACTTTGAAAGTGTTGAGTGGGTTTTTGCCCTCTGGTACGATAACTTTGACCAATAAAGTCAGAATCCCAGTCATCAATTTCATGCTTGCCTAATACCTCGTGATACTTATGTATGTGTTCTGCGATTAATAATTCTGACAGTAGAGGGCAGATTTATTACTCTTTTTAGAGCTTTTGCCTAAGTGTTAGTCGGTTTGCCTCACAGAGCGACGTCTTCCGACCTCAATACAAAGTCGAGAATTGAGTCCTCTCGTGATTCTTATGCGTGCTCCAATATATCTGTTATGCTTCGTCACGATATTTTCGATGTTATTCACGATAAGCCAGGGAAAAACTGTTTTGGCCTTACAGACTTTGCTTAAGTGTTGGCGTCCGATTTTCCTGGCAGCGATAACTTTCAAACCTCAGTAAGTCAGAATTGAGTCCCGTAATTTTATAGCACACTGACCTGTCACGATCTTTCATGTATGTTTGCGTGTTATTCTGACGGTAGGGGGTGGGTTTGGACTCTTTTTGACTTTTTACTTAGTGTTGAATGCGGTTTTACACATCTTGATAACTTCGGCATCAAGTGTCATCGAGTCGAGTCCCATAAGTTCTAATGCGTGTCCCCAACTCCCAAATAGGCCGATCGTATATGTCGATGCTGCGTTATACGTTGCGGGGGTCGTCAGTTCTAGCCTCTTTTGCGACTTTCTAAGTAAGTAGTTGGTTTCATACTGCAGTGATAACTTTCGTATGTATATAGGGAATCGGAGTCAAGTCAGTTATAGCAGCGTACGAAATACCCTACATGATTGCCATGCACGTGGCATGTTTCTGCAGTCCTAGATTATAATGACAATCTGAGTTTTAACTCTTTTTGACTTTACTGACTAAAGTGTTGTTCGGTTTGCCCTCTGAGGTGATAGCCATTTTCAGCCTCATTATCCGGAATCGAGTCCACTTAAGTTATAATCGTTCTAGCATGCAATAGCAGGTCGTATGTCTGAGGTCTGCATATCATTCAATGATGAGTGGTTTTGGCCTCTTGTTTAACTTTTGCTAAGTGTTATTCGATAAATCGAATACACAATACCAGCAGTTATGTATGTGTTTGCGTGTAATGCATTCTGACTAGGGTTTTGGCCTCTTTTTGACTTTTTGCTGATGTTGGCAGGTGGGTTTTACTACGGTGGAAAACTGCTCGAAGCTCCGTATGTCGAATCGAAGTCCGTGAATTAATGCTTATAATACTAATACTACTGGCGGTCTTATGTATGTATTAAGCGATATTATTCTGGCGGTAAGTGATTTTGTATCTTGCACAACTTTTACACAAAGTTTTAGTTGATTTATCTCTGAGTGATCTTTCGGCCTCCATGAATTCAGAATGAATAAAATAAGTTATATGTGATGCAATATACCTACGTGGTAACTATATACTGGATTTACTGTGCTCGTTTGACCAATGCCGTCTGAGTTTGGCCTCTTTTCGATTTTTGCCTAAGTGTTGGTTAGTTTATCTGGTGATATTTCGACCTCAAGTAAATACTGAATCTGAAATCCGTAAGTTGTATTAACTTTACAATACACAGCGGTCTTATATCGCGATCATTTTGCGTCCTTCATTAAATGACCAGTAGAGATAGGTTTTTGGCTTCTTTTTGACTTTTCACAAGTGTTGGTGGAGTTTATCTACTGTTGATAACTTCGGCCTCAAATAAGTCGGTGGAATTGGTCGTAAGTTATAACGCGTACAATACTAGCGATGCTTTGTCTTATCGCGTTTGAATGTAAATTCTGATAGGCGGAGTCGGGTTTTGGCGCTCTTTTATCTTTTACTGCGTGTTGGTCGATTTTACCTCTGGTGACATGACAACAGCGTGTGGTATATGTGAGTCCGTGGTTGTAGCATACTGCACCAGTGCAGCAGTCTTATGTATGTGTTTGCGATGTCATTCACAATGATAGAGGCACGTGTTTAGCCTCTTTTTTCTTTTACTGAAAGTGTTGTCTGCAGGTTTCCTCTGGGTTAATAACTTTCGTACTCAAGTAAGTCGAGAATGGAGTCTACTAAGTTTCTGCTGCATTGCCTAATACCCACGGTCTTATGTATGTTAGCATGTTATTCTGACAGTAAAGATTGGGTTTGGCCTCTTTACAAACTTTTAGCAAAGTCTTGTTTAGTTTTGCGTCTGGTGACATTTTCGGCCTCTGGTTTGCTGATATCTGATCCCTTAGGATTATATGGCGATTACACAATGCTTTTGATTACTATCTGGCGTGTTCAACGACCTATTCTGACAGTAGAAGGCGGGTTTGGCCTGCTTTAGAGCGTTTTACTGAAAGTGTTGATCGATTTTTCTACGCAGGTTGATGCTTTCGACCTCTTGTAAGTCGGAATGTCGATCTGTAAGTTCTACCGCCGTTACCTAATACCTGCTGCAGTCTTGTATTCGTATTGCGTTATCTTAACTTATTGCCTTAGAAGCGGGTTTGGCCTCTTTTTTGACTGCACTAAGTGTTGATTTAAGTTTTTCCTCGCGAGTGATAAAACTCAAGTAAGTTAGAACAGAGTCCGTAAAGTTATAACCGATGCCTAATACCTACGTTGCGTAACGTATGTGTATTACTGCGACCCAATGATTCTGACAGTCGGGTTGTAGCCTCTTTTCGACTCTTTCCTTAAGTGTTGCGTGATTTTCTTTCTTAATTTTGTCTTCAGCCTCAAGTAAGTCAAATTAGTCCTCGTAACTTATACGATGCCTACACAATACCTACGGCGATTACTTATGCTTCATGTCTTTCGTGATGTTGAAAGCCAGTGAGGCGAATTTAGCCTCTTTTTGACTTTTACACAATATGTTGTTTTGTTTGATTTATGGGTTGATATTTTCTCGACGCTCCGTGAAAGTCAGGAATTGAGTCCATAAGTTACTAACAGCGTTACTGTAATACCACGTACGATTATTATGTATGTCTTTCAAGTATTGTTCTGACAGTCGAAATTGAGCTTTAGCCTCTTTTTGCCTAAGAGTTGTGGTCGATTTTCCCTACTGGTTGATGGCTTCGGCCTCACGTATATGAGAATCGAGACCATAGAAGGTTATGGCATGGCTATTACTAGCTTCTCATTATTTGCTGCTCGTGTTACCCGATCATTACTGACCGAGTCGAAATTTGGTTTTGGCCAACTTGTTAGACTTTTTGCTTCGTCATGTTATTCAGGTTTTACTGAGGCGTGCTTTCTGACTTCAATGAGTCAGATCCGAAGACCCGTAAGGGTTACAACTACGTGCTAATGCTACGTGGTTCCTATGTATGTGTTTTGCGTGTGATTCTGTTGATACAGGAGTGGTTTGGCCTCTTTTGACTTTTGCCTCAAGTGGAAGTGGAGTTTGCCTACGGTTTGATGCTTTCGACCCCTTCCGTTATGCCAGATCAGGTCATAAGTTATAGCGTATTTACTAATACTGTCACAGCTGCTTATGTATATATGGCGTATAGTTACAACCTTGACAGAAAGCGAGTTTTGCTACCCTCTTTTTTGACTTTTTACACAAATGTTGAGTTAGGTTTATTACGAGGTGACGTCTTTCAGCCTCCATTAAGTCTGAGAATCAGGAGTCCCGTAGAAGTTATATGGCGATTACTTTGTAATACCCTCACGATGGTACTTCTTATCTTAGATTCCAAGTGTCGATTACAGACAGTGAGAAGCATTTTAGCCTCTTACGATTTTTTACTAAGTGTTGGTCCGGATTTTTCTGGGGCTGTAGCACCAACCTTATATAGTAGATCAGGAATGGTCCAGTGTGAATTACGTGCGTGCATTGCTAATATCTGCAAAAGTTACTATGTCGTGTTGCGTGTCATTCTGACCAGGTAGGGTGGAGTTTGGCTTCTTTTTTGACTTTTCCTAAATGATGAGTCGATTTACTTTCTTTGTTAGCTTCAGCCTCAAATGTAAAGTCAAGAATAAGGTCGAATTGAAAGGATTACTGTGTCGTCGTGTTTAAATACCCTCACAGCGGTCTGTCATTAATGACATGTATATCTACTGATGAATTAGAAGTGTTTTTGGCCTTTTTTTTAACTTTTACCGTGTTAGTTAAGGAATTTCTGCAGTGCGATGACTTGTCCTAATTATGTCGGAATCGAGTCAATAAGTTATGGCAACCATGGCCTGGCCATGCTCGATTACTGTCGTGTGTTTAGGCGCCATTCTGAGCCCAGTCGGCGTGTTTAGCCTCTTTTTGACTTTTTGCACAAGTTATTCGGTTTTCTTTCGGAGGCGATACTTTCGACCTCAGGTATGTGGAATCGAGGTCATAGAAAATTTATTAAGTGCACAATACCTACATTGAATACATACCGTGTTTAACTTTGCATTATTCTGACGGTACGAAGCAGTTTTAAGCCTTTTTTGACGTTTGCTTAAGTGATGGTCGGTTTTATATCTTGAGTGATAACTCGATTCTCTGTAAGTCGGAGAATCCAGTCGTACTGGGTTCTAACCGTACTGAAACACCTACGGTGCCTATAGTCATTAGCTGCGTAAGTACTTCCCCATTATCGGCCGGGTTCTGGCCTCTTTTTGACTTAACGCCTAAGTGTTGGTCCGGTTTACCTGCAGGTGATAGCAGCCTCCGTGCAGTTAGAATTAAGTCCCGTACGTTGCCTAACACGTACTGTCTAGGTGGTTTGTGCTATGTAATGTGTGTGCGTAAACATTGCGACAGAGTAAGTAGGTTTTAGCCTCTTTTTGACTACGCACAAAGTGTGTTATAGGGGATTTGCTACGAGTGGTCTTTCGGCCTCAAGTGAAATCGAGTCGGAGTCCGTGGATTGCTGCTGAAATGCTATGCCTGTGATTGCTATGTATATGTTTAATATTAATCATTCTGATGGCAAGGCAGGTTTTGGCCTCTTTTTGACTTTTACCTGCGTGTTGGCCGATTTTAGCCGGGCGTGCTTTCATTCAGTCCCAAGTCCAGTGAAGTCCGTGAAAGATTATAAGCGTCCTGCACAATACCAATGTAATCTTATGTATGTGTTGTGTATGTTATTCGGACGAAAGAGTGGGTTTGGCCTGCGATTTTGATTTTACTGAAAGTGTTGGTCGGTTTTGCACTACGGGCGTCAGAAGCACCGTCAATCGAAATAGGATCTAATGGGATTGTATGTGCATCTCGTAATACCTACAGCAGTCCTTATGTATGTGTTTTGCGTATACGTTGCGATGGGTGGCGGGTTTTAGCCTCTTTTTGACTTTTGCAAAGTTTTGGTTAGTTTTACTACGAAGTACGATAACTTCGATCTCAAGTAGATTAGAATCGGAGTCCGTAAAGTAGTAATCATTTCATACCTAATACGGTGATATGTAAATGTTCGCGTGTCATTCGTTGACTGTGCGAAGGCGGAGTTTAGCCTCTTTTGACTTTTACCTAAGTGTTGGTTAGTTTTACTCTGAGGCGATACTTTCAGCCCTCCGTAATTTGGAATCGAGTCAAGTAAGTTTTTCGCGTTACACAATACCCTCGGCAGTCTTATCGTGTTTTTAAATTGTTATTCTGGCTGACAAGGAAGGTTTTAGCCTCTTTTTAACTTTTTTTTACCCTAAGTGTTGGTCAGGTTACACCAGGCGATAAGCGTGCTCGTACCTCCAAGTGAAGTCTGAATCGGGTCCCGAGTAAGTTCCAGCAACATGCCCTAATAACTTCTGTGATTGCTATATATGTGTCTTGCGTGTTATTCTACGGCGGTATTGGCGGGTTTAGCCTCTTTTTTTCCGACTTTTTTTGCACCAGTGTTTAACTCTGTTTTATTTCTGGGTACGAAACTTTCTGACCTCCGTAGTAGTTAGAATTGAGTCATTGAGTTATAATGGCGTGCCTAATACTACTGTGATCTTGTACGCGTGTTTAACGTGTGATGTTGTTAAAGTAGCGGAGTTTGGCCTCTTTTACTTTTGACACCATAAGTTGGTGATTTTACTGGGGGTACGATAACTTCCGGCCTCCCGTAAGTCGGGTGGAAGTCCGTCAGTTATAGTGATTGCACAATACCCTCTGATTGCTATGTATATATTGCATGCTCCGTTACTGTTGGTACAACCTTGGTTTTGTACCTCTTTTTTGACTTTTACACAAATGTTATTCGATTTCTTCTGGGCCCGATGCTTTCGGCCTCAAGTAAGTGAATTAAATCCAAGTAAGTTATAACATGCACAATCTACCCATTGCGATTACTATAACATGTATTTGCGATGTTATTCGGTGAGTTGGGGTAGGTTTTAGCGTCTTTTTGACTTTTACACTAAGTGTTGAGTCGGTTTGCCTGCTGGCGACGTCTTTCGAATGTCTGTGAAGTGAGTCCGTATAAGTTATGTCGTCTGCTTATTTCAGGTACTATGCATGTGTTCGCGTATAATTCTGATGGCAAAAAGGCGGGTTTTAACACCGACTTTACCCTAAGCTGGTGATTTTGCCTCTGGGTTGATAACTTCGGCCTCGTAAAATCGAGTCGGGATTACGTAAATTTATTCGCATGCCCTAATACCTACTGGCGGTGCTATATGCGTGTTTCAGGTAATAGTTATGAAGGCTGGCCGGGTTTTGGACTCTTTGCTTTTAAGTGTTAGTTTGCTACGAGAGGCGGATAAGTCGACCTCAAGTAAATGAATAGAGTCCCTGAGTTGTAACGTGCCTAATACCTATGTGGTCTATATGCGTGTTTGTGTGTCCTTCGTGATGGTTTTGGCCTCTTTTGACTTTTTGCCTAAGTGTTGCTCTGTTTTGCCTCTTAATAACTTCGGCCTCAAGTGTCGAATCGAGTTTACGTAAGTTATGTAGCGTGCAATACCTCTCGTGTGCTATGTATGTGTTTACGTGTCATTCACGATGATTGAAATGGGTTTTGGCCTCTTTTTGACTTTTTGCTTAAGTGTTAGTCGGTTTACCTCTGGTGATAACTTTCGGCCTCCGTAAGTCGGGAATCGAGTCCGTAAGTATGTAGCGTGCCTAATACATACAGCGGTGCTATGTACTTCTTTGAGTATCGTTACAACGGTCGGCGGGTTTTGACCTCTTTTTGACTTTTTCCTAAGTGTTGGTCGGTTTGCCTCAGCTAATAACTTTCGGCCTCAAGTAAGTCAATCTAGTCCCATAATTTGTAACACATGTCTAATAAATTAATAAATGAATAAGATTGTTACAAAGTATATGCTTTATCATCAAACATGATTGGCTTGTATGCATACTACTTTCACTAATCAAGGCCAAAGAAGAGGAGAAATTCTTATTGGAAAGTCCCTCTTTCCTGAACCGCCTGGTTGTCAATATTGTGATTCTCGTAATAATATTATTTGTGAATAATTAATTATTGATTCATATGATGAGGAAAATATTGATTTTATGTGGATATAGATGGAGAAAATTTTAATGTAACAATTGTTGAAAATTGAAATTTTATCTTTTTACGATAAAATAATTCATTTAAATATATTATTATATTTTAATAATATAATAATGGTGATATTTTTACAACGAATGTGGGATATATGAGTATACGAGGAGGAAGAGTATTTTTGTTGCAATAAATGTTTAAAACATGTTAAACATGTCGGTGGACCCCATTTATTGACCGAAATTTGATTATAAATGTAAAAAAATCGCCTCGCTTTGTGGATTTCTTTTGTCAATTTACGCTTTGGAATTTGGAAAACCTTTCTTCTACAGCAGTTGTAGAGAATTGAATTTCCTATAAAAACCCACAAGATTCGAATTTTCTGATAAAAGGGCTATTTATTATGAATTATTGAAGTTTCGAAGCTCTGAAATAATTAATTTTTGGAAGTTTAAAATATTTTTAATATGAAAAACGTTTTTGGTGATTTGAGTGTGGGTCTTGCATGTGTTTTAATAGCTGAATTTAGATTCTTGGTACGTAGAAAGTTGTAGAAATAATAATAAAATTATTATATTAAATTTTCTGCTTTGGTGTTCTAAGCATTTTCCTATAAATAGGTGCTTAGGGTTAGAATTGAAAATCACACCGTAAATTGAAGTTTTCTCTCTCTATATTATTGAGTATTCTTGTGAGTATTTTGAGTATACTTTGAGTATTGCTATACTGGTGCAAGTTCAAGTTATAGTCAATATCCTGTTTCAAACTAAAGTCTTCGATCTTTCGAGGTAAGGGATATTATTTTTTTCGTAATGATATTATTTCTTCAATATCATTATGTCAAGTATTGATCTGAACTTTTTAATCAAATTTGGAACTTTTAGTGTCGGGACTTACTATTCACGATATCTATGACTATTCATTCACGATACTCTGATTATTCACTTAATACTGGCACTATTCATCAAAAAATGAAAATTTTTCTTTTCGTCTAAAATATCTATTGTAGATACTAGCTTTGATTGTATCCATGTTTTGATCATTCTTGAATTTTACACCACTGTGATTATTTTTGAGGTATTTTTGGACGTGGATAAAACAAAGTACGAATCCTTAATCCTTAATCCTTGTCATTTTGTTTCACTGGATTCGTTTCTTTAAAAATATTTTTCATCATCTTCAGTCTTAAATGATGATATTATGGAATATCTTTGGCCTGTAGTGCAAAGATGAATGATTTTTGATGAATATCTTTGGCCCGTAGTGCAAAGATGAACAGGTGTTTAGATGAACATGACCAACTAATGAATATCTTTGGCCTGTAGTGCAAGGATGAATATTAGATTCCAGATGTATATTGATTGATGTTACAGGGATAAAAGATAGACGATGAACTTTTAAATTCATACATAGAAGATAGTAGTTGCATTCTCTACTTAACTCTTCTAATGAATTATTATTTCCGCTGCGAATATTGATTTAAAACTTGTTGTCTATTGTATTCTATTAGATTTTTCCCTGTTGAAGACTAATGATAATTTGTTGTATATTATCTTAGTCATAATATTCTTTACTGGGCTAGTTGAGCTCACCCTTTTCCTTTTTGTTCCATTTTTCTTCTCAGGAGGCGAGAATATAGCGAGTACCAAGTGGGGTATGGAATGAAGGTTCTAGAAAGAGTCATTTAGTAGTCCTCACCATTTTTGTAAAATAATGTATCAATAAATGTGATGAGAATTTATTTGAGTATAGATATTGTCAGAAGATAATATTTGTATTCAAACTCACGCTTTCTTGTTGTAATAATAAAGTTGTAGTTGTTTACATACCATGTATTGACAACTCGTAATGGGTGATGTATACCTATTTTGGGGGCGCCACAGTTGGTATCGAGCTTAGGGATATGATCTCTGGCGTAGATCGGGAATAGAACTAGGAGGGAGAGACGAGTAAATCCTTCGCTAGTGTGTCCTACCTAAGCTTATTTGTTAGTTGGTCAATATATAAGGATATTATGTGATATATTGATTTCCTTAATTAACCCTTGTTTTATGACGATGTTTGAGAATGTCGATTGAGAATATTAACAATGGAAATGAGATCTGCTGAGACGCTACCATACTCACCAATGAGGAGAACGTCTGAGCAGTGGCAATGTTCCTCCCGTGAACAACACCACCGAAAGCGATGATGAACGAGGGATGATTAGAAGCTTTTTGCGAGCTCATGCAAAATCGACGAGGGAGACTCGTGTTCAAAATATAGGAGGAAATGATAGCAATTCACGGGTTGTTACAGCCAAGTAGTTCAAAGAGTTGGGACCACCAGAATTTAAGGGAAAGCTAGATCCGATCATGGCGGAAACATTGGTCAAGCAAATTACCAAGATATTAGATGTCTTGGGATGCACGGAGGAACAGAAGGTTCCATTCGCCACCTTTATGTTCCGTGGGAAAGGCGGACCATCGGTGGGAGTCGTGAAGCGTACCCATCCAAAAGACTCAAAGATGTCTTGGGAGACGTTTGAAACTATTTAATGACAAATACTTTCCCGAAAGTGTTCGTCATATGAAGGAAGTAGAGTTCATCGATTAGAACAAAACAACATGACGGTATCTCGATGAGGCAAAGTTTGCGAGTTATCCAGTTTGCACCTCATTTGGTGGAGAATGAGGAACGTATGATGCGGATGTTTCAGAGGTTTGAAACCCAGATATGACAATATCTATCTCATTTCTCATAAATTTTCTCTCTATTCGAATGTTGTTAACATGGCTCAATTATTAGAGCGAGATAACGAGTATGTTCAACCGAGGGACCATAACCGAGGATCGTACCGGAGATAGCGATCAGCAATGAATAATGATAACCAAATGGAGAAAGAAACAGACGGACAAAATGGTAACCACTCTGGTGGTAATCATGGCCATGAAAATAGAAGAAGCGAGTCGGAGGAGATTTTAAAAAGAGGAGATTTAACAACGACCATGTGAAGACGACGACAGTCGTGGCAAGAATCGGTTCTAAGGGAGGAGAACGACCACCGGTCATATGCTATAAATGCGGGAAAAAGGGACATATCAGTCCAAACTGTCCACAACAGTTCAAGGTATGCTATAATTATGGAAAGGAAGGACATATCGCTCGAGATTATACGGTAGAAAAACCTAGTTCAGTGGGGACGGTGACTCAAAAGACTGTCCCAGAAAAGTCAAAGTCAACGGTTCTTGGAAGAGCGTTTGTTGTGACTGGTCATAATGCGAGGAACCCAAACGAAGTGATCACGGGTAAGCTATTTATAAATTCTTGCGAAGTTTATACCTTACTTGATACCGGTGCTACCCATTCATTTATCTCTCCTGCTTGTGCTCAACGTTTAAACTTGACTCCGGAGAAATTAGACTTTGACCTATCTGTGGAAACTCCGTTAGGAGAAACTTTCATCACATCCACTGTTTATAAATCTTGTTTGATTCAAGTTGGCACCATCACCTTACACATTGACCTTATCTCTTTAAAAATACTTGCTTTTGATGTGATTTTAGGGATTGATTGGTTAACTACTCATCATGCCAAAATTGATTGTTTTTTCATAAGGTTGTTAGTTTTCATATTCCTAACCAACCTTGTTATGCGAATTCAAGCAACTAAACCATTAAAATCAATCACCGCCATATCTAATCATAAAGCTATTCGTTTATTGAAAAACGGATGTCAAGCTTTCTTAGCCCATGTTATGGATTTGAATAAAGACACGTCAAATTTGAATAATATTCTGTTGTTATTGACTTTCCGACGTATTTCTGAAGAACTTCCCTGGTCTACCCCGAGCGTGAAGTTGAATTCTTTATTGATCTTGAACCTGCATACAAAGCCCATTTCTAAAACCCCATATCAAATGGCTCCTATTGAACTTCAGAGTGAAAGGTCCAACTACGAGGAATTGTTGGACATCGGTTTCATTCGTCCCTAGTACATCTCCTTGGGGTGCTCCTGCTTTATTCAGAAAGAAGAAAGACGGGAGTATGCGACTTTGTATTGACTATCTGAATTGAACCATGTCACCATCAAGAATAGGTATCCTCTACCTCGTATTGATGACTTGTTTGACCAATTGCAAGGGTACAATTCTTTTCAAAAATCGATCTTCGTTCTAGATATCATCAGCTGAAGATTAGAACTGAGGATATTCCAAAGACTGCCTTTAGAACTCGGTATGGGCATTATGAATTCTTAGTCATGTCTTTCGAACTAACTAATGCTCCTGCGGCTTTCATGGATATGATGAACCGAGTATTCAAGGAATATTTGGATCAGTTTGTTGTTGTCTTTATTGATGACATCCTTATATATTCCAAAAGTCGTGAAGATCATGAGCACCATTTGAAGCTGGTACTCCAAAGGCTTCGTGAAAACAAACTATATGCCAAATTGAAGAAATGCGAGTTCTGGCTTGAGGAAGTAGCATTCAGTGGGCACGTGGTGTCGAAACATGGAGTATCTGTTGATCCGGCGAAGATTGAAGCAATACAAAGTTGGGAGCAACCGAAGTCGGTGACCGAAGTACGTAGTTTTTTGGGCTTAGCTGGTTATTATCGTAGATTCGTGGAAGGGTTTTCTCGAATCGCTACTCCATTAACCCAGCTAACTCGGAAGGATACAAAATTCATTTGGAGCGAAGAATGCGAGAAGAGTTTCCAAGAGCTCAAGAGGAGACTCATTTCGGCACCTGTTCTAACAATACCATCTGGTTCGGATGGATTTGTTATCTACAACGATGCTTCAAGCAAAGGGTTAGGATGTGTTCTCATGCAACGTGGGAAAGTCATAGCCTATGCCTCGCGACAACTTAAAAAGAGTATGAGAGGAATTATCCTACTCATGATCTAGAGTTAGCGGCCGATCGTTTTTTCATTCAAAAGATATGGAGGCGCTATCTATATGGGGAGAAAGTGGAGATATATTCAGACCATAAAAGCCTTAAATATTTCTTCACTCAAAAAGAACTCAACATGCGGCAGCGACGTTGGCTCGAGCTATTGAAAGACTACGACCACACTATTCAATACCATCCTGAAAAGCGAACGTGGTAGGCGACGCGTTGAGTAGTAGAAGATCATATGCGAGAACGAGTGCGATGATGTCAAGTATCTGCATAGAGCCAACTTTAATAGAAAAGTTAAGGTTGCTCAAGGCACCGGCCGGAGCCGATGCGTATGAAGAAGAAAGTACAAGAAGGAGCTATTCCTAAGCAAGAATTGATGAAGAAGGAATACTTCGAGTCCACTCTAGACTTTGTGTTCCTAACGACTCTGATTTGAAGTACAAGATTATGATGGAGGCACACAATACACCATTTGCAATCCATCCTGGAAGTACCAAAATGTATTGTGATCTTCGACATACATTTTGGTGGAACAATATGAAGAGAGAGATTGCAAAGTTTATCTCGATGTGTTTAACTTGTCAACGTGTAAAGGCGGAGCATCTAGTACCTAAGGGTCCGTTGCAACCACTTGAGATTCCAAAATGGAAGTGGGAACACATTACCATGGATTTCATTCGACGTCTTCCTACGGTTTCTCAAGGCATCAATGCTATTTGGGTTATTGTTGATAGATTAACCAAGTCCGCTCATTTTCTTGCCGACACGGGAGACTTATTCCTTGAACGTCTTGCTAGTATGTGCGTGAATGAGATTGTGAGGTTGCATGGCATGCCTGTATCCATAGTTTGGATCGCGTGACCCAAGATTCACTTCAAGATTTTGGGTTAGCTTGCAAAAAGCTATGGGCACGGATTTACGATTCAGTTCGGCATACCATCCTCAAACGGACGGACAATTAGAAAGGACTATTCAAACTCTTGAAGATCTATTAAGACTCTGTGTCCTAGACTTCAAGGGCAGTTGGGATAAGTATTTACCATTGGTGGAATTCTCCTACAACAACAATTATCAGGCAAGTATAGGTGTGGCTCCATTTGAAGCATTATATGGACGAAAGTGTCGCTCTCCAATATGTTGGGATGAGGTGGGTGAAGCAACATTGTTGGGACCTGAGTTAGTACGTATGACTACCGAAAAGATCCAAATGATTCGACAACGTATACAAACGGCACAAGATCGACAAAAGAGTTATGCAGATTTTCATCGAAAGGACGTGGAATTTAGTATAGGGGATCATGTATTGTTGTGAGTTGCTCCACGGAAGGGAGTTGCAAGATTTGGGAAGAGAGGAAAGCTCAATCCACGATTTATTGGTCCATTTCAAATTCTTGACCGAGTAGGAAATGTAGCTTATAAACTTGCGTTACCTCCGAGTATGTCTCGTGTTCATAATGTGTTTCACATATCTGTACTTCGTAAATATGTGAAAGACCTGAACCACGTTATAGAGTTAGAAATCGGATGAGATAGCCAAGACTTAACGTATGAGGAGGTACCACAAGATCTTGGATAGGAAAGAGCATGTCCTACGCCAAGAAGGTCATACCACAAGTTAAAGTTCGTGGAGGAATCATGCTATAGAGAAATGACACGGGAATTGGAAACTAAATAAAAGCGAGGTATCCTCACCTTTTCAAACACACAGTGCGTGCACGTCCAATTTCGAGGACGAAATTTCATAAGGAGTGGAGGTTGTAAGACCCCCAACTTATTATTAATGAAATTTAATTTTCTATTTATTATTTTGAAATAATAAGGGTTGATTTAATTAATGTGGATAGTTATGGGTAAAATACGCAAATATTTCAAAATAAACAAGTGGTTATAAAATATTCATTATTGTTTGGGAATATTCGTATGCACCAAGCCAGCGAACGTGTGTGGGCCCCATAACTGAAAGCTTATTGGATGAAGAAAACGACAAATATAAGTTGTTTAAAAATAACTACAGTAGTAGTATTAGGTTTGTAATATTCATAACGCAATCAAATTGCATAAATTTTGCTAAGCGTGTAAAATCGTAGTTTTAAAATTTACAAACCATATACCCGGATCATCCTTTATGCACAATTATTAATTAAACGAAAAGATAAAGAATAAATCATACCCTTGAAGATCGAGCTTCCTCGTGTACAAGTTCACCTCCAAATCCTTTCGCGCTCAATCTTGAATCCACCGGTTTGGTTCCTTCCTTTGATCAACGTTAGCCACCCATGTGTTTGGCCTCTAGAGGTGATCCACCAAAGAAGAATAAAATTTTCAAGAAGAAGGGTTGGTTGGCTAAACCCTAGTTTTTCTATCTCTATAGAAAAGGTGTACTCTCCCAACAATTGAATTATGTCGATGTTGAAAAAATCAACAACCCCTCCACACCCATAATAAGACTCTCTTATTAATAGATGTGGGCAACTCACCTTAACAATTAAGGAATTGAGTTTTATTTAATTAATTAAATTCTTTTAATTAATTAAGCTCCCTAATCTTATTAGGGATAATTAATTAAACTCCTTTAATTAATTTTCCTTCCTAATCCAATTAGGAATAAATGAGAGTACTTATATTAAATTAATTCCTAAACTTTTAGAAATTAAAATAATAATAATTGTAATAATATTAATAAGACTCCTCTTATTAATTTATATTTAATATTTCTAAAATATTAAATAATAATATTAAGCTATTTAATTTATTCTATCACCATAGATTAAATTAAATATACATAACATATTATTACGATTATGCCATTAACTTCTTAAATAATTATTCTTCCTTTTATGGTGTGACCCTTTTAGGTTCTCCATATTAAACCTATTGTGAATAAATCAATTAGAACAATTCTAATCTTATTTAAATAAATAAATTAAACAATTAATTTATTTAAATAAATAATATTTATTCTACAATAGGATAAGCCTCCCTAAATGATCAACGACTTTCCGTATAATATAGATTTCAACATTAATCATAAAAGAACCTTTGAGTAAATAGTTACCGTGACAATTCAATCCTTCCACCATATATAATGTCCCAATTAAATATAAGACATGGAATTATCACAAGTCTTATTTTATTTAATTATATGTATTTTCGATCCTTAAATGCACAACTCAAATAATGCAAATTAGAAACTCCTTTCTAATTTCATTCTCGCCTTAACCAAGGACTACCGGGTTGTCATTTATCGAATCACATAGACATTTCTTCTTTATTAGAAGTGGTAGATTCTTTATCGATCATACATTATCTCCATGTATAACTTATTATACCCAAGCATACCCTTTGATATACCCTAAGGGTCTTAAGGAATAAGTCAAAGTATAACTCATCATACACAAGATACTATGATGATCTCAAGTCCAAGGATCACTTGTACTACTATCACTACAGAAATTCCTATCGACAGCAAATAAAACTCCATTAGGTATTCCTTAGCGAGCCAATGCTCAAAGGTGAACTTATTCTCTAATAAGCACCTACATACTTGCTTTAGTGTCTCCACACAAATGATCATGAGATCAATCATCCTCATCCAATGAGCAAGCAACGATGTACCAATCTATCCGGATTCACTAATCCCCAATTTAGTAATCCAACGATTGGGAACTATTTTAGTTTTAAGCTTTCTAAGAATTTAGATCTCATTAGAATGATCATCATCATTATTCTAAAAGCATTGCTTAAAACTATGGGTTTATCACATATTATAAAACAAAGATCATGTAGATAATTAAAAGCCTTTAATAAATTAATACTTTTTATTAATAAATGAATAAGATTGTTACAAAGTATATGCTTTATCATCAAACATGATCGGGCTTGTGTGCATACTACTTTCAATCTCCCACTTGCACTAAAGCCAATCGCATGGTATCTTATACTCTTCTTCTCTAAGTGACGATTATCCCGCCGTTGGATAAGCTTTTAGTTAATGGATATGTAATGTTGTTCATGAGAGTCCACTATCTCTATAGTGATTTCCCATCTTTCAATGATTCTAATAATCAAATGAAAGTGCCACAACACATGTTTAGATCCAAGATGAGACTTAGAACTATTCCTAGTTCTCAGAATGAACTTTTAATCCAAACAATCAACTTGCAGCTTCATTTATAGCTATATACTTTGTCTTTATCACTAAACCAAAGAACTCTTTGCTATTTGAACCTTTCCAATTCACTCGCACTACTGCTCAAGGTAACCCTTTACCTTAAAGTGGATTTTCTCGTCGCCTTGGTCTCTCTCTTCAAAACTTGAGTCCGTAAAGCCCTCTAGTTTTAATTCGACCCACCATGAATATGATCACATCCTTAGTGCTTGCTAAGCACTTTAAGATGTTTTTCACCGACTCACGTGAACTTCTCCGTATTATGACCGATCAACATCGTGTCTCGTAGATATTTCATTGCATACATGATTGTTACTCATGCGACCTCTCTTTTCGTGAGTCTCGTGGGGACTATTAAGAGAGATACACTCCATAGCTCATCAACATGAGACATCTCTTGAGTTTGCCATGCTAAACGACTTTTAGCATCAAATGAATATACGCTTCCTTGGGTTAAGTCGAGCATCCTTTTAAATCTATCTATATAGATTTATATCCCCAATTAAGATACTCTTCCCAAATCATTCATGGAGGAATGTTTAGACAACTTTATCTTTACCGATTGTAGCATTGGTATGTCATTCCTTATCCGTAGTATATCAACATATAGTACTAGGAATGTCACGATGCTCCCATCGACCCTTTTGTACACACACTAGGTTCATTCTTATTTTTGATAAAATCAAACTCTTTTGATTTCCTCATCAAAACGAATGTTCCATATTTGAGAAACTTGCTTTCAATCCATTTCTCCGAGTGTCTACAACACTTACCTCATCGATGTAATCGGATCATCATCTTCTATGATGTGTACCTCATCATCATCATCTATGATGAATCCATACCTCCTGTGTATCTTCTAGCATTATTCCGCATTTACAATTCGGTTGGGTATAATAGGTCTATCTACGTGTTCCTCTTATTCGACTTATAGTATTTTGTGGTTCTTGAACTCTTCAAGATCTATTATCCTCCCACTAGCCCCTTCAATGATAAACACATTTATCTTAGAAGGCAGCGTGTTTCGCAACAAACACCTTTTGCTAAGTAGAATTATAGAACATATACCCTAAACTTACTTTAGAATGTCCCACAAATCGACACTTGTCAAATCTTGTCCCAAGCTTATCCTTTGAAACCTTTTCACCTAAGTTGGACAACCACTTATCTTAACATACTTAAGATTAGGAATCCTCCCTGTCCATAACTTTTATGGAGTCTTGGGCCGGATTTTGAGGTTACCATTTTAGTAGATATGCAGCCATTTCTAGGACATGGCCCTAGAAGGATACTGGAATGTCGGTAAAATCATTATGGACCGCACCATGTCCAACAAGGTATGATTTTTCATTCAGATACATCAATCAATTATTGTGTATCAGGATGTGTCCATTATGAGAAAACTATTTGAGATGATCTAGAAACTTATTGCACAAGTATTTATTCCTTGATCTAATCAAAGAATCTTAATACATTGTCAATTTGTTTCACTTCAATTCTTTTGAACCTTTCAAATAATTCACACTTGTATTTTAACAAATACACACATTCAACTCTTTGAATAATCATCTCCTTTTCTTATACTAGTTTGTTCAATTTGCAAAATTATTTTCACGTAAGTCAAGTATATAAAATCCATTAAGTAATATTCCAGCTTCTATACAAAACATTATTATTATAAAATAAACAACAATTGTTCTTAAATATAATACCAAAAGATTTTCATTGTCCAACAATAAAATGGAAATAATGTTTCTAACAAGAATTGGAATACAATAACAACTTATCGACTTAATAGATTTGCCCAGAGGCATTGCTAAACTATAAGTTTCTATGGCTAATGTTGCAACCTTTGCTTCATTTCCCACACATAGATTACTTATATTTGTTTAGCTTTCTACTTCGCTTGGTCCTTTCATAAATCTATATTTATGATAACCAAAGTTGGTATCCAATACCCAAGTAGAACCTCGACTTAAAGAAAAATTTATTTTAAATCATGAACAAATTTGTATTTGTAACCAAAACTTCACTAAGCTTCTTTTTAATTAGCCTCTCGCGAAGATGCTTCTCAGCTTTTTCTTTCCAAAGGTCCGTGCTTATTGCAAAGGAAGCAAACTCCTTTGCTATCCGTGACGCTTTTGTTCTTATTATCCTTTATTTTGCCTTTCTATTTACCTTCTTTGAATCGCTCTTCTTTTTTCGTAAGATCCTTTGGCCCCTACCAAGAAGACTTGATCTTTCTTGGTTGAAAGTGACTCTCAACATTTTTCAATATGTTAAGCAAATCAAATGAGGCCGATATCTAGCTTGTTTATATGAAAAATTCACAACAATTGTGAAAGGAGTCCGGAGTGAGTGCAAGATCAAATCTTGCTCAACTCTCCATCCATGACAAAACCAGTTGTCCTAATTGATCAATCAAATTGATTATGTTAAGAACCTTTTATCTGCATTTATAGTGCCATTGGCCATTCTAGATCGGAAGAGCTCCTTAGATATCTCGATATCTATCGGCCCCACTTTCCTCACCATCAACTACTTGATGTTCGTGAATATAGTAGAAGCATCCATAGTTTCATGTCGACGCTGAAGCTCACTACTCATGGATGCGAGCATGATGCATCGAGCCAATCAGTGCATCATCTTGCCACTTTCTAAAAGTAGCAATCTCTTCCTCGTAGGCATTGTCTCGCAACCATTGCGGGGATAGGCGACAAGGACATAAGATAGCTTTTCACCATGAGAACTATTCTCAAATTCCTTAACCAATCCGCTTAATTTGGCCTCGATTAATTTAGCATCTAATATGCTTCGCAAAGATAGTAATTTTAGACATTGTAAAATTCACGTAAATGAATTTGTAATTAACAACATTTTAACATACATTCTTTTATTAATTACCAAAATAAATTAGGTCTTGTTTTAAATTGGTATCTCCCACTATTTTCTTCAAACCATATTACCCTCACTATATATAGTTCGGCAAAATCTAATTAAAGATTTGCTAGTGAGAATAAGGATCCCATTTCAAATGTATATAGCCTTGTGGTGACACAACAAACTATATATAAATAAATAGGTAGACAACTCTTGTCAATTACATCAACTATGCAACTCCTTTTATTTTTTGCTCTTAGATTATTTTGATCAAGTGGTGGCACATCCGAATCAAAATTATCCAAGTTAAGTCCCACCTAGCACTCCATATATTCAAAAAGAAAAATATCATCCTTGTGGTGACACAACAAAACAATATTGTTCAATTTTCTTTATAAGCATCAAATGTGATAAATTAACATCTTAAATACTTAATACTTGCCTTGTGGACACAAACAAACTCATATTAAATATTTAATACTCTATTAATTTTATCATGCTAGAAGGCTTACGCTCGATATTCCAAATATCTTTGAACGCTTAGGACTTAATATAAAAATTTGAGGGTTTTGTTATTAATTTGTCTCATCTTGTTTAGCTACATGCATTTACATATATATATAAAATACGCTATCGTATTAATAAACATGCTAAGCATGTTTGCATAATATATAATATATATATAGTATAAGCATGCACATATAGAATAATACTATATTCTATCCTGGATTGATTATGGACTTTTATTCTAGTTTGGTTCACTAGAGCCACCAAGTGAACCAAAAGGTCAAACCCTAGGGGTGCAAGAAATAATATTTAAATATAACTATTACATTTAAACCCTGCTCTATTACAAAATCGGGTCTTCAAGCGCTTCTTGTCCTTGATCTCTAATTCTTCAAAATTAATTCTAAATATTCCTATTACAAAACTATTTTAAAATAAATAGAAACCTTGATCGCCAAAATAAGGGGAAATACATAGGAGGGAGATAGAATTTACATTAAGAAAAATTAGAGAAGATGAGGTACGAAGACCCCATTTAATAAAACTCATACATTCATGCATCCAACTAAAATAAAATCCAATCGCATTGGGTCAATAGTCCATAATCAATCCCATTTATTATCATACACATCACCATACGCATCAATAAATAACATTCATCTCATGAATAATAAACATTTAATATATATATTGATATCATTTAATGGGCAAAATTTAGTTAGTATAAAATCTAATTTTTGAATCAAAATAAACTCCTTTATTTTAATCCAAATTTAAATCAAAATAAAACTATTTTATTTTAATTTATCCAATTTTGAATAAAATAAACTATTTTATTTTAATCAAAATTTTTAATCAAAATAAACTCCTTTATTTTAATTAATTATGGAATCCAATTCCATGTAATAAAAAAAAAAAATAAACTATTAAAGGAAACACGGATAATCTTTTTTCCTATTCACAAATAAACTCCTTTATTTTGAATAATATGAAATCTAATTTCATATCTAAATAAACTCCTTTATTTAAGGAAATACGGATTTTCTTTTTCTATTCACAAATAAACTCTTTTTTGAATTGAAATAATATGAAATCTTATTTCATATCTAAATAAACTCCTTTATTTAAGGAAAGATCAATTTCAACTCCAATTAGTTATCATGGAATCTAATTCCAACTCTAATTAGTTAGCATGAAATTCTAATTTTAAAATTAAAATAAATCTTTTATTTTAATATTAAAATAAACCTTTTATTTAAGATTAAAATAAACCTTTTATTTTAATTATAAAATTATTTAAAATATTATATATATATATATATATATATATTACTAAGTATATATTATATATAATATATATATATTATATTACAAAACCTTTGAGAAAAAAAAAAATCATTATATGATGGTTTCGATTTCCGATATACTGATGCTTCAAATGATTAGCCAATCATTATATATCATTAACAATCATCATCATGATTTCCGCACCTTGATTTCCGTGATAATCATTAGCAATCATTAGATAATCATTATATTGTCTCGATTTATGACACGCCATTACTTCTCTTGAAATCCGGTCCAAGGCAATCATGTAAAAAGCAAGAATCTTGTTTCAAATTTTAAAAATTTGTCTTATCATTTCAAAAAGAAAAAAAACCGGACTTCAAGTTTTCTTTTATTTAATTTCCGTGTACAGCAGGAAATCATCAGCCAATATTAAATAACCATTATTTGATTTCTTGAAAACTGCGTATTGGTATCAATCACCTTAAAAAAAAATGTTAACTTCTTGGCGTGTACATATGCTAAACTTCTTGGTTTTCAAGTCCTAGTTTTTAATAGCTTGAAGTCCACGTTTTTTTTTTTTTTTTTTTTATTTTTTTTTATTTTAAATTTTATACAATAAAAATTATGCCCAATTAAATTGTTCTAAACACATATCAATATACATATCAAATTTGAACAATTAATAATTTGCATAAAGGTTTGGCTCTGATGCCACTGTTAGGTTTGTAATATTCATAACGCAATCAAATTGCATAAATTTTGCGGAAGCGTGTAAAATCAGAGTTTTAAAATTTACAAACCATAAACCCGGATCATCCTTTATGCACAATTATTAATTAAACGAAAAGATAAAGAATAAATCATACCCTTGAAGATCGAGCTTCCTCAGGTACAAGTTCACCTCCAAATCCTTTTCGCTCAATCTTGAATCCACCGGGTTTGGTTCCTTCCTTTGATCAACGTTAGCCACCCATGTGTTTGGCCTCTAGAGGTGATCCACCAAAGAAGAATAGGAATTCAAGAAGAAGGGGTTGGTTGGCTAAACCCTAGTTTTTCTATCTCTATAGAAAGGGTGTACTCTCCCAACAATTGGAATTATGTCGTATGTTGAAAAAATCAACAACCCCCTCCACACCCATAATAAGACTCCTCTTATTAATAGATGTGGGCAACCCACCTTAACAATTAAGGAATTGAGTTTTATTTAATTAATTAAATTCTTTTAATTAATTAAGCTCCCTAATCTTATTAGGGATAATTAATTAAACTCCTTTAATTAATTTTCCTTCCTAATCCAATTAGGAATAAATGAGAGTACTTATATTAAATTAATTCCTAAACTCTTTTAGAAATTAAAATAATAATAATTGTAATAATATTAATAAGACTCCTCTTATTAATTTATATTTAATATTTCTAAAATATTAAATAATAATATTAAGATATTTAATTTATTCTATCACCATAGATTAAATTAAATATACATAACATATTATTACGATTATGCCATTAACTTCTTAAATAATTATTCTTCCTTTTATGGTGTGACCCTTTAGGTTCTCCATATTAAACCTATTGTGAATAAATCAATTAGAATAATTCTAATCTTATTTAAATAAATAAATTAAACAATTAATTTATTTAAATAAATAATATTTATTCTACAATAGGATAAGCCTCCCTAATGATCAACGACTTTCCGTATAATATAGATTTCAACATTAATCATAAAAGAACCTTTGAGTAAATAGTTACCGCATAATTCAATCCTTCCACCATACAATGTCCCAATTAAATATAAGACATGGAATTACCACAAGTCTTATTTTATTTAATTATATGTATTTCGATCCTTAAATGCACAACTCCAAATAATGCAAATTAGAAACTCCTTTCTAATTTTATTCTCGCTTTGGCCAAGAACTATTGGGTTGTCATTTATCTAATCACATAGGACATTTCTCTTCTTTATTAGAAGTGGTAGATTCTTTATCGATCATACATTATCTCCATGTACAACTTATTATACCCAAGCATACCTTTGATATACCCTAAGGGTCTTAAGGAATAAGTCAAAGTATAACTCATCATACACAAGATACTATGATGATCTCAAGTCCAAGGATCACTTGTACTACTATCACTACAGAATTCCTATCGACAGCAAATAAAACTCCATTAGGTATTCCTTAGCGAGCCACGCTCAAAGGTACTTATTCTCTAATAAGCACCTACATACTTGCTTTAGTGTCTCCACACAAATGATCATGAGATCAATCATCCTCATCCAATGAGCAAGCAACGACGTATGTACCAATCTATCCTGGATTCACTAATCCCCAATTTAGTAATCCAACGATTGGGAACTATTTTAGTTTTAAGCTTTCTAAGAATTTAGATCTCATTAGAATGATCATCATCATTATTCTAAAAGCATTGCTTAAAACTATGGGTTTATCACATATTATAAAACAAAGATCATGTAGATAATTAAAAGCCTTTAATAAATTAATACTTTTTATTAATAAATGAATAAGATTGTTACAAAGTATATGCTTTATCATCAAACATGATTGGGCTTGTGTGCATACTACTTTCGGGTTTCAATAATTGTCATTACATTATTTTCATTATCGAAGCAATAATTCATATTATCTCTAATAATATTATTAGATAACATTATTGGCAATGTCTAGAAAGTTACATCTAAGGAGAGGTTTGGTCACCTAATTGCGCCGCCAAGAAGGAGAAATTATTATTGAAAGCCCCTCTTTCCTGCAGGCTGCTGGTTGTCAATATTGTGATTACGTAATATTATTTGTGAATAATTAATTATTGATTCATATGATGAGGAAAATATTGATTTTATATGGATATAGATGGAGAAAATTTTAATGTAACAATTGTTGAAAATTGAAATTTTATCTTTTACGATAAAATAATTCATTTAAATATATTATTATATTTTAATAATTTAATAATGGTGATATTTTTACAACGAATGTGGGATATATGAGTATACGAGGAGGAAGAGTATTTGTTGCAATAAATGTTTAAAACATGTTAAACATGTCGGTGGACCCCATTTATTGACCGAAATTTGATTATAGCACAATAAAATCGCCTGGTTTGTGGATTTCGGTCCAATTTCGCTTTGGAATTCGGAAAACCTTTCTTCTGCAAAGTTGTAGAGAATTGAATTTCCTATAAAAACCCACAAGATTCGAATTTTCTGATAAAAGGGCTATTTATTATGAATTATTGAAGTTTCAAGCTCAGAAATAATTGATTTTGGAAGTTTAAAATATTTTAATATGAAAAACATTTTTGGTGATTTGAGTGTGGGTCTTGCATGTGTTTTAATAGCTGAATTCAGATTCTTGGTACGTAGGAAGTTGTAGAAATAATAATAATATTATTATATTAAATTTTCTGCTTTGGTGTTCTAAGCATTTTCCTATAAATAGGGTGCTTAGGTTAGAATTGAAAATCACACCAGAAATTGAAGTTTTCTCTCTCTATATTATTGAGCGTATTCTTGTGAGTATTTTGAGTATACTTTGAGTATTGCTATACGGTGCAAGTTCAAGTTATAGTCAATATCCGGTGTTTCAACTAGAAGTACTGATCTTTCGAGGTAAGGGATATTATTTTTTTCGTAATGATATTATTTCTTCAATATCATTATGCCGAAGTATTGATCTGACCATTTTAATCAAATTTGGAACTTTTAGTGTTTGGTTATTATTCACGATATCGACCTTTATTCACGATATCTGATACTTATTCACGAATACGACCTTATTCATCAAAAAATGAAAATTTTTCTTTTAGTCTAAAATATCTATTGTAGATACTAGCTTTGATTGTATCCATGTTTTGATCATTCTTGAATTTTACACCACTTGTGATTATTTTTGAGGTATTTTTGGACGTGGATAAAACAAAGTACTGAATCCTTAATCCTTAATCCTTGTCATTTTGTTTCAATTTGGATTCGCTTTCTTTAAAAATATTTTCATCATCTTGATTTAAATGATGATATTATGGAATATCTTTGGCCTATAGTGCAAAGATGAATGATTTCGATGAATATCTTTGGCCCGTAGTGCAAAGATGAGCAGTGTTTAGATGAACATGACCAATCGATGAATATCTTTGGCTGTAGTGCAAAGATGAATATTTGATTCCGATGTATATTGATTGATGTTACAGGGATAAAAGATAGACGATGAACTTTTAAATTCATACATAGAAGATAGTAGTTGCATTCTCTACTTAACTCTTCTAATAAATTATTATTTCCGCTGTGAATATTGATTTAAAACTTGTTGTCTATTGTATTCTATTAGATTTTTCCCTGTTGAAGACTAATGATAATTTGTTGTATATTATCTTAGTCATAATATTCTTTACTGGGCTAGTTGAGCTCACCCTTTTCCTTTTTGTTCCATTTTTCTTCCCAGGAGGCGAGAATATAGCGAGTACAAGTCGGGGTATGGAATGAAGGTTCTAGAAAGAGTTGTTTAGTAGTCCTCACCATTTTTGTAAAATAATGTATCAATAAATGTGATGAGGATTTATTTGAGTATAGATATTGTCTAGAAGATAATATTTGTATTCAAACTCACAGTTTTACTGTTGTAATAATAAAGTTGTAGTTGTTTCTGTACCATGTATTGACAACTCAGAATGGGTGATGTATACCTATTTTGGGGGCGTCACAATACCAATTTAAAATAGGACCTAAAATATTTTGGTAATTAATAAAAGAATATATGATATAATGTTGTTAAATTATAAATTCATTTACAGAATTTTACAATGTCTAAATTACTATCACTGCGAAACATATTAGATGTTATTTAACTGGACCGAATTAAACGGATTGGTTAAGGAAATTGAGAATAGTTCTCATGGCTAAAAGCTATCTTATGTCCTTAATACGCCTATCACTGCAATGGTTGCAGACAATGCCTCTGAGGAAGAGATTGCTACTTTTAGAAAGTGACAAGATGATGCACAATTGGCTCAATGTATCATTCCCGCATCTATGAGTAACATGTTTTAGCGTCAGCATGAAACTATGGATGCTCCTACTATATTCATGCACATCAAGTAGTTGATGGTGAGGAAAGTAGGACCAATAGATATCAGATATCTAAGGAGCTCTTCTGATTTAGAATGACCAATGACGCTACAGTACAGACAAAAGTCCTTTATATTATCAATTTGATTGATCAATTAGGACAACGGGTTTTGTCATGGACGGAGAGTTGAGCCAAGATTTGATTTTGCACTCACTCCCGGACTCCTTTCACAATTGTTGTGAATTTTTCATATGAGCAAGCTAGATATCAGCCTCGCTGATTTGCTTAACATATTGAAAAATGTTGAGAGTCACTTTCCAACCAAGAAAGACCAAGTCTTACTGGGAGGGGCCAAAGGATCTTCTGAAAAAAGAAGGATTCTAAGAAGGTAAATAGAAAAGGCATAAACAAAGGATAATAAGAACAAAACAGATACGGATAGTAGATGAGTTTGCTTCTACTGCAATAAGCCTAGACACTGGAAAGAAACTACAAGAAGCATCCTGTAGAGGCTAACCAGAAGAAGCTTAATGAAGTTTCGGTTACAAATACAATTTTGTTCATGACTTAAAATAAATTTTTCTTTATGTCAAGGTTCTACTTGGGTATTGGATACCGACTATGGTTATCATAAATATAGATTTATGAAAGGACCAAGTAGAAGTAAAAAGCTAAACAAATATAAGTAATCTTATGTGTCAAAAATGAATCAAAGGTTGCCACATTAGCCATAGAAACTTGTTGTTTAGCAATGCCTACGGGCAAATTTATTAAGTCAATAAGTTGTTATTGTATTCCAGTTCGCGTTAGAAACATTATTTCCATTTTATTATTGGATAAAGAAATTTTTGGTATTATAATTAAGAACAATTCTTATTCTATTTATAATAATAATGTTTTGTATAGAACTGAAATATTACTTAATGGATTTTGTATACTTGACTTTTGTAAAAATTATTTTATAAATTGAACAAACAAGTATAAGAAAGGGAGATGATCATTCAAAGAGTTGAATGTGTGTATTTGCTGAAATTCATATATGAATTATTTGAAAGGTTCAAAGAATTCAGAAGTGAAACAAATTGGCAAAGTATTAAGATTCTTTGATTAGATCAAGGAATAAATACTTGTGCAATAAGTTTCTAGATCATCTCAAATGGTTTTCTCATAATGGACGCCTCCTGATACGCAATAATTGATTGATGTATCTGAAAGGAAAAAATCATACCTTGTTGGATATAGTACGGTCCATAATGATTTTACCGACATTCTAGTATCCTTCTGGGGTCATGCCCTGGAAATGGCTGCATATCTACGAAGGCCCCAAGACTCCATAAAAGTTATGGATAGGGAGGATTCCTAATCTTAAGTATGTTAAGATAAGGGGTTGTCCAACTTATGTGAAAAGATTTCAAAGGATAAGCTTGGGACAAGATTTGACAAGTGTCAATTTGTGGGACATCCTAAAGTAAGTTTAGGGTATATGTTCTATAATCTTGCTTAGCAAAAGGTGTTTATTGCGAAACACGCTGCCTTCTAAGATAAAGGTGTTTATCATTGAAAGGGCTAGTGGGAGGATAATAGAGCTTGAAGAGTTCAAGAACCATAAAACACTATAAGTCAAATAAGAGGAACCTGTAGATAGACCTATTGTACCACAACCGAATCATAAATATGGAATAGTACCAAAGATACCTGGGAGCTATGGATTCATCATGGATGATGATGATGAGGTATGTATCATAGAAGATGATGATCCAGTTACATACAATGAGGTAAGAGTTATAGACACTCAGAGAAATAAATTAAAGCAAGTTTCTCAAAAATGGAACATTCATTTTGATGAAATAATCAAAAGAGTTTGATTTTTTCAAAAATAAGAATGAACCTAGTGTGTATTATATCTGAGCTCTTTTTTTGACGAATGGCCTCTTTTTTGACTTTTTGCCTAAGTGTTGGTCAGTTTTGCCTACGGGCTGATAACTCGGCCTCCGTAAGTCAGAATCGAATCCCGTAAGTTGTAATGCGTGCCTAATACCTACACGATGCTATGTATGTGTTTGCGTGTCATTACAACGATCGGGTCGAGTTTTGGCCTCTTTTTCAAATTTTTGCCAAAGTGTTGGTCAGTTTTGCCTATGAGCTGTTAACTTGGCCTCCGTAAGTTGGAATCGAGTCCCGTAACTTTTAATGAGTGCCTAATTCCTACGCGGTACTATGCATGTGTTTTCGTGTCGTTACAACGGCCGAGGCGGGTTTTGGCCTCTTTTTTAACTTTTTACCTAAGTGTTGGTCAGTTTTTACTTTCTGGTGATAACTTTCGACCTCAAGTAAGTCGAGAATCGAGTAACGATATATTATAACGCTGCGCTAATACCTACATTGTGTTATGTATGTGTTTGCGTGTTGTTACGACGGTCGAGGCGGTTTTGGCCTCTTTTTTGACTTGTTGCCTAAGTGTTGGCGAGCTTTGCCTACGGACTGATAACTCGGCCTCCGTAAGTCGGAAATTAGTTCCGTAAGTTGTAATGTGTGCCTAATACCTATGCGGATCTATGTATGTGTTTGTGCGTTATTCTGTTGAAATTGGCGTGGGTTTTGGCCTCGTTTTCGACTTTTAGCCTAAGTGTTGGTCAGTTTTGACTACAGGCTGATAACTCGGCCTCCGTAAGTTGGAATCGAGTCCCGTCAGTTGTAACGCGTGCCGAATACCTACGCGGTACTATGCACGTGTTTGCGTGTTGTTACGATAGCCAAGGCTGGTTTTGGCCTCTTTTTCGACATTTTGCATAATTATTGGTCAGTTTTACCTACGGGCTGATAATTTGGCCTCCGTAAGTTGGAATCGAGTCCCGTAAGTTGTAACGCGTGTCTAATACCTACACAGTGCTATGTTCATGTTTGCGTGTCATTCTGACGACCGAGATGGGTTTTGGCATCTTTTTTGACTTTTTACCTAAGTATTGGTCAGTTTTGCCTACGGGCTGATAACTTGGCCTCCGTATGTCAGAAACGAGTCCCGTAAGTTGTAACGCGTGCCTAATACCTACGCAGTGCTATATACATGTTTGCGTATTGTTACGATGGCCGAGGCGGGTTTTGGCCTCCTTTTCAACTTTTTGCCTAAGTGTTGGTCAGTTTTGCCTACGGGCTTATAACTCGGCCTATGTAAGTCAGAATCGAGTCCCATAATTTGCGTGTCGTTATGAAGACCGAGGCGGGGTTTGGCCTCTTTTTTGACTTTTTGCCTAAGTGTTAGTCAGTTTTGCCTACGGGCTGATAACTCGGCTTCCGTAAGTCGGAATCGAGTCCCGTAAGTTGTAACACGTGCCTAATACCTACACGGTGCTATATACGTGTTTGCGTGTCGTTATGACGGCCGAGGCGGGTTTTGGCCTCTTTTTGGAGTTTTTGCCTAAGTGTTGGTCAGTTTTGCCTACAGGCTGATAACTCGGCCTCCGTAAGTTGTAACGCGTGCCTAGTGCCTACGTGGTGCTATGTACATGTTTGTGTGTCATTACGATGGCCGATGCTAATTTTGGCCTCTTTTTTGACTTTTTTCCTAAATGTTGGTCAGTTTTGCCTACGGGCTGATAACTAGGCCTCCGTAAGTCAGAATTAAGTCCCGTAAATTGTAACGTGTGTCTAATACCTATGCGGTTCTATGCATGTATTTGCGTGTCGTTAAAATGGTCGATGTGGGTTTTGGCCTCTTTTTTAACTTTTTACCTAAGTGTTGGTCAATTTTGCATACGGGCTAATAACTCGGTCTACGTATGTCAGAATTGATTCCGATAAGTTGTAACGCTTGCCTAATACATACGCGGTACTATATATGTGTTTTTATGTCGTTACGACGGCCGAGGCATGTTTTGGCCTCTTTTTTGACTTTTTACCTAAATGTTGTTCAGCTTTGCTTACGGGCTGATAACTCGGCCTCAGTAAGTCAGTATTGAGTCCCGTAAGTTATAACGCGTGCCTAATACCCATGCAGTGCTATGTATGTCTTTCCATGTTGTTACGACGGTCGAGATGGGTTTTGGCCTCTTTTTTGACTTTTTGCCTAAATGTTGGTCAGTTTTGCCTACAAGCTGATAACTCGGCCTCCGTATGTCGAAATTGAGTCCCATAAGTTGTAATGTATGCCTAATACCTACACGGTATTATGTATATGTTTGCGTATCGTTACGATGGCTGAAGCGGGTTTTGGCCTCTTTTTGACATTTTACATAAGTGTTGGTCAGTTTTGCCTACGGGTAGATAACTCGGCCTCCGTAAGTCAAAATCGAGTTCCGTTAGTTGTAACATGTGCCTAATACCTACACGGTGCTATGTACAAGTTCCCATCTCATTACAATGGCCGAGGCAGATTTTGGCCTCTTTTTCGACTTTTTGCCAAAGTGTTGGTCAGTTTTGCCTACGGGCTGATAACTCGTCCTCGATAAATCAGAATCGAGTCCCGTAAGTAGTAATGCGTGCCTAATACCTACACGGTGATATGTACGTATTTGCGTGGCGTTATGACGACCGAGGTGGGTTTTGGCCTCTTTTTTGACTTTTTACCCTTATGTTGGTCAATTTTGTCTACGGGCTGATAACTCGGCCTCCGGAAGTTGGAATCGAGTCCCGTAAATTTTAACGCGTGCCTAATACCTACGCGGTACTATGTATGTGAATACGTGTTGTTACGACGGTCGAGGTGGGTTTTGGCCTCTTTTTCGACTTTTTGCCTAAGTGTTGGTCAGTTTTGACTATGGGCTGATAATTCGGCTTTCATAAGTTGGAATCGAGTCATGTAAGTTGTAACGCGTGCCTAATTACTACGTGGTACTATGCACGTGTCTGTGTCTTGTTACGATTGCTGAGGCGGGTTTTGGCCTCTTTTTTGACTTTTTATCTAAGTGTTGGTCAGTTTTGCCTACGGGCTGATAACTCGTCCTCCGTAAGTCAGAATCGAGTTCCGTAAGTTGTAACGTGTGCCTAAAACCCGCGCAGTGCTATGTACGAGTTTCCGTCTCATTACAACGGTCGAGGCGGGTTTTGGCCTCTTTTTTAACTTTTTGCCCAAGTGTTGGTCAGTTTTGCCTACGGGCTTATAACTCGGCCTTCGTAAATTAGAATCGAGTCCCGTAAGTATTAACGTGTGCCTAATACCTACACGGTGATATGTATGTGTTTGCGTGTCATTACGACGACCAAGGCTGGTTTTGGCCTCTTTTTTGACTTTTTACCTAAGTGTTGGTCTGTTTTGCCTACGGGCTGATAACTTGGCCTCCGTAAGTTGAAATTGAGTCCCGTAAGTTTTAACGCGTGCTTAATAACTACGCGGTACTATACATGTGTTTTCGTGTCGTTACAACGGCCGAGGCGGATTTTGGCCTCTTTTTTATCTTTTTACTTAAGTGTTGGTCAGTTTTGCCTACGGGCTGATAAGTCAGTCTCCATAAGTCAGAATCGAGTAACGTATATTATAACGCTTGCTTAATACCTACATTGTGCTATGTATGTGTTTGCGTGTTGTTACGACGGTCGAGACTGATTTTGGCATCTTTTTTGACTTTTTGCTAAAGTGTTGGCGAGTTTTGCCTACAGACTGATAACTCGGCCTCTGTAAGTCAGAAATTAGTCCCATAAGTTGTAACGTGTGCCTAATACCTACGAGGTGCTATGTATGTGTTTGCGTGTTGTTACTACGGCTGAGGTGGGTTTTGGCCTCTTTTTTGACTTTTTGCCGAAGTGTTAGTCAGTTTTGGCTACGGGCTGATAACTCGGCCTCCGTAAGTTGGAATCGAGTCTCGTAAGTTGTAACGCGTGCCTAATACCTACGCGGTACTATGCACATATTTGGGTGTTGTTGCGACGGCCGAGGCAGGTTTTGGCCTCTTTTTTGACATTTTGCCTAAGTGTTGGTCAGTTTTGCCGACGGGCTAATAACTCGGCCTCTGTAAGTCAGAATCGAGTCCCATAAGTTCTACCACGTGCCTAATACCTACGCGGTTCTATAATCATGTTTGCGTGTCTTAACGACTGTCGAAGCGGGTTTTGGCCTCTTTTTTGACTTCTTGCCTAAGTGTTGGTCAGTTTTACCTACGGGCTGATAACTCGGCCTCCGTAAGTTAGAATCGAGTCCCCTAAGTTGTAACGCATGCCTAATACCTACGTTGTGCTATGTATGTGTGTGTGTGTGTGTGTTGTTACGACAGTCAAGGCGGGTTTTGGCCTCTTTTTTGACTTTTTGCCTAAGTGTTTGCGAGTTTTGACTACGGGCTGATAACTCGGCCTCCGTAAGTCGGAATTGAGTCCCGTAAGTTATAACGCGTGCCTTATACCTACGCGGTGCTATGCATGTGTTTACATGTCATTACAATGGATGAGGCGGGTTTTGGCCTCTTTTTTTACTTTTTACCTAAGTGTTGGTCAATTTTGCCTCTTGCCAACAACTTAGCCTCGTATGTCGTAATCGAGTCCCGTAAGTCAGTAAAGATACGCCTAATACATACGCTGTACTATGTATGTGTTTTTATATTGTTGTGACGGCCGAGGCATGTTTTGGCCTCTTTTTTGACTTTTTACCTAAATGGTGTTCAGTTTTGTTTACGGGCTGGTAAGTCAGAATTGAGTTCCGTAAGTTATAACGCGTACCTAATACCCATGAAGTGCTATGTATGTCTTTACGTGTTGTTACGACGGCCGAGGTGGGTTTTGGCCTCTTTTTTGACTTTTTACCTAAGTGTTGGTCAGTTTTGCCTACGGACTGATAACTCGGCCTCCGTATGTCGAAATCGAGTCCTGTAAGTTGTAATGAATGCCTAATACGTACGCGGTGCTATATATGTTTTTGCGTATCGTTACGATGGCTGAGGCGGGTTTTGGCCTCTTTTTTACTTTTTTTACCTAAGTGTTGGTCCGTTTTTTCCTGGTGATAACTTTCGACCTCAGATGTCGTAATCGAGTCCCGTATGATGTAACGCTTGCCTAATAACTACGCGGTGCTATGTATGTGTTTACGTATTATTACGATGGCCGAAGCGGGTTTTGGCTTCTTTTTTGACTTTTTACCTAAGTGTTAGTTAGTTTTGCCTATGGACTGATAACTCGGCCTCTGTAAATCGAAATCAAGTCCCGTAATTTGTAACGTGTGCCTAATACCTACGCGATGCTATGTACGAGTTTCCTTATCGTTACAACGATCGAGGTGGGTTTTGGCCTCTTTTTTGACTTTTTCCCCAAATGTTGGTCAGTTTTGCCTACGGGCTGATAACTCAGCCTTCGTAAGTCGGAATTGAGTCCCGTAAGTTATAACGCAGGCCTAATACCTACACGGTGCTATACATCTATTTGCGTGTCGTTACAATGGCCGATGCGGGTTTTGGCCTCTTTTTTAACTTTTTACCTAAGACTTGGTCAATTTTGCATACGGGCTAATAACTCGGTCTATGTATGTCAGAATCGAGTCCCGTAAGTTGTAACGCATGCCTAATACATACGCATCACTATGTATGTGTTTTTATGTCGTTACGACGGCCGAGGCATGTTTTGGCCTCTTTTTTGACTTTTTACCTAAATGTTGTTCAGTTTTGTTTACGGGCTGATAACTCCGCCTTCGTAAGTCAGAATTGAGTCCCGTAAGTTATAACGCATGCCTAATACCCATGCAGTGCTATGTATGTCTTTGCGTGTTGTTACGACAACCTAGGTGGGTTTTGGCCTCTTTTTCGACTTTTTGCCTAAGTGTTGGTCAGTTTTGCCTATGGACTGATAACTTGGACTCCGTATGTTGAAATCAAGTCCCGTAAGTTGTAATGAATGTCTAATACCTACGTGGTGCTATGTATGTTTTTTTGGCGTTAATTCGATGGTGGGTGAGGCGGTTTTGGCCTCTTTTTTGACTTTTTACCTAAGTGTTGGTCAGTTTTGCCTACGGGCTGATAACTCGGCCTCCGTATGTCGGAATTGAGTTCTGTAAGTTGTAACATGTGCCTAAGACCTACGCGGTGCTATGTACGAGTTTCTGTCTCATTACAACGGCCGAGACGAGTTTTGACTTCTTTTTCGACTTTTTGCCTAAGTGTTGGTCAGTTTTGCCTACGAGCTGATAACTCGACCTCCGTAAATCAGAATCGAGCCCCGTAAGTAGTAATGCATGCCTAATCCCAACACGGTGATATGTACGTGTTTGCGTATCGTTACGACGGTCGAGGCGGGTTTTGGCCTTTTTTTTGACTTTTTACCTAAGTGTTGGTCAGTTTTGCCTACGGGCTGATAACTCGGCCTCTGTAAGTTGGAATTGAGTCTCGTAAGTTTTAACGTGTTCCTAATAACTACGCGGTACTATGCATGTGTTTTCGTGTCGTTACAACGATAGAGGCGGGTTTTGGCCACTTTTTTAACTTTTTACCTAAGTGTTGCTCAGTTTTGTCTACGGGCTGATAACTCAGCCTCCGTAAGTAGGAATCGAGTAACATATATTGTAACGCGTGCCTAATACCTATATTGTTCTATGCATGTGTTTGCGAGTTGTTACGACAGTCGAGGCGGATTTTGGCCTCTATTTTGACTTTTTGGCTAAGTGTTGGCGAGTTTTGCCTACGGACTGAAAACTCGGCCTCCGTAAGTCAGAAATTAGTCTCGTAAGTTTTAAGGCATGCCTAATACCTACACGATGCTATATATGTGTTTGCATGTTGTTACAACGGTCGAGGTGGGTTTTGGCCTATTTTTCGACTTTTTGCCTAAGTGTTGGCGAGTTTTGCCTACAGGCTGATAACTCGGCCTCCATAAGTCAGAATCGAGTCTCATAAGTTGTAACAAGTGCCTAATACCTCGCTTAAGTGCTATGTATGTGTTCATGTGTCGTTAATGACTCACCGAGGCATGTTTTTTGGCCTCTTTTTTGACTTTTTACCTAAATGGTTTTCAGTTTTGCTTACGGGCTGATAACTCGGCCTCCGTAAGTCAGAATTGAGTCCCATAAGTTATAACGAGTGCCTAATACCCATGCAGTGCTATGTATGTCTTTGCGTGTTGTTACGACGACCAAGGTTGGTTTTGGCCTCTTTTTCGACTTTTTGCCTAATTGTAGGTCAGTTTTGCCTATGGGCTGATAACTCGGCCTCCATATGTCGAAATTGAGTCCCGTATGTTGTAATACATGCCTAATACCTACACGGTGCTATGTATGTGTTTGCGTAACGTTAGGATGGCTGAGGCGGGTTTTGGCCTCTTTTTTGACTTTTTACCTAAGTGTTGGTCAGTTTTGCCTACGGGCTGATAACTCGACCTCCGTAAGTCAGAATCGAGTTCCTTAAGTTGTAACGCGTGCCTAATACCCTACAGCGATTGCTATATATACGAAGTTTCGTCTCATTACAAATGGTGAGAAGCGGGTTTTGGCCTCTTTTTCGACTTTTTGCATAAGTGTTGGTCAGTTTTGCCTACGAGCTGATAACTCGGCCTCTGTAAATCAGAATCGAGTCCCATAAGTAGTAACGCGTGCCTAATACCTACACATTAACATGTACATGTTTGCGTGTCGTTACGACGGCCAAGGCGAGTTTTGGCCTCTTTTTTAACTTTTTACCTAAGTGTTGGTCAGTTTTGTCTACAGGCCTATAACTCGGCCTCCGTTAGTCGGAATCGAGTAACGTATATTGTAACGCATTCCTAATACCTACATTGTGCTATGTATGTGTTTGCGTGTTGTTACGACGGTCGAGGCGGGTTTTGGCCTCTTTTTTAACTTTTTGCCTAAGTGTTGGCGAGTTTTGCCTATGGGCTGATAACTCGGCCTCTGTAAGTCAGAAATTAGTCCCGTAAGTTGTAACGTGTGCCTAATACCTATGCGGTGCTATGTATGTGTTTGCGTGTTGTTACGACAATCGAGGTGGGTTTTGGCCTCTTTTTCGACTTTTTGCCTAAGTGTTGGCGAGTTTTGCCTACGGGCTGATAACTCGGCCTCCATAAGTCAGAATCGAGTCTCGTAAGTTATAACGAGTGCCTAATACCTACGCAGTGCTATTTTGTATTTGTGTGTCGTTACGACGGCCGAGGCATGTTTTGGCCTCTTTTTTGACTTTTTACCTAAATGGTGTTCAGTTTTGCTTACGGGCTGATAACTCGGCCTCCGTAAGTCAGAATTGAGTCCCGTAAGTTATAAAGCGTGCCTAATACCCATACAGTGCTATGTATGTCTTTGCGTGTTGTTACGAAGGCCGAGGTTGGTTTTGGCCTCTTTTTCGACTTTTTGCCTAAGTGTTGGTCAATTTTGCCTACGGGCTGATAACTCGACCTCCGTATGTCGAAATCGAGTCCCGTAAGTTGTAATGCATGCCTAATACCTACGCGGTGCTATGTATGTGTTTGCGTATCGTTACGATGGTTGAGACGGGTTTTGGCCTCTTTTTTGACTTTTTACCTAAGTGTTGGTCAGTTTCGCCTACGGGCTGATAACTCGGCCTCCGTATGTCGAAATTGAGTTTCGTAAGTTGTAACGCGTGCTTAAGACCTACGCGGTGCTATGTACAAGTTTCTGTCTCATTACAACGGCTGAGGTGGGTTTTGGCCTCTTTTTTGACTTTTTGCCTAAGTGTTGGTCAGTTTTGCCTACGAGCTGATAACTCGACCTCCGTAAATCAGAATCGAGTCCCGTAAGTAGTAACGCGTGTCTAATACCTAAACGGTGAAATGTACGTGTTTGCATGTCGTTAAGACGGCTGAGGCGGGTTTTGGCCTCTTTTTTAACTTTTTACCTAAGTGTTGGTCAGTTTTTCCTACGGGCTGATAACTCGGCCTCTGTAAGTCGGAATTGAGTCCCTTAAGTTTTAACGTGTTCCTAATACCTACGCGGTACTATGCATGTGTTTTTGTGTCGTTATAACGGCCGAGGCGGGTTTTGGCCTCTTTTTTAACTTTTTACCTAAGTGTTGGTCAGTTTTGTCTACGGGCTGATAACTCAGCCTCCGTAATTCAGAATCGAGTAATGTATATTGTAATGCATGCCTAATACCTACATTGTGCTATGTATATGTTTGCGTGTTGTTACGATGGTCGAGGCGGGTTTTGGCCTCTTTTTTGACTTTTTGCCCTAAGTATTGGTGAGTTTTGCCTGCGGACTGATAACTCGGCCTCCGTAAGTCAGAAATTAGTCCCGTAAGTTATAACGTGTGCCTAATACCTACGCAGTGCTATGTATGTGTTTGCGTGTTGTGACGACGGTCGAGGTGGGTTGTGGCCTCTTTTTCGACTTTTTGCCTAAGTGTTGGTCAGTTTTGCCTACGGGCTGATAACTCGGCCTCCGTATGTAGAAATCGAGTCCCGTAAGTTGTAATGCATGCCTAATACCTACGCGGTGCTATATATGTGTTTGCATGTTGTTACGACGGCCGAGGCGGGGTTTGGCCTCTCTTTCGATAATTTACCTAAGTGTTGGTCAGTTTTGCCTACGGGATGATAACTCAGCCTCTGTAAGTCGGAATCGAGTCCCGTAAGTTCTAACACGTGCCTAGTACCTACGCGGTGCTATGTTAATGTTTGTGTGTCTTTACAACTGCCGAGGCGGGTTTTGGCCTCTTCTTTGACTTCTTACCTAAATGTTGGTCAGCTTTACCTACGGGCTGATAACTCGGCCTCCATAAGTTAGAATTGAGTCCCGTAAGTTGTAACGCGTGCCTAATACCTACGATGTGCTATGTAAGTGTGTGTATGTTGTTAGGACGGTCGAGGCGGGTTTTAGCCTCTTTTTTGACTTTTTGCCTAAGTGTTGGCGAGTTTTGCCTATGGGCTGATAACTCGACCTCCGTAAGTCAGAATCGAGTACCGTAAGTTGTAATTAGTGCCAAATACCTACGCGGTGCTACGTATATGTTTGCGTGTCATTACGACGGTAAAGGCGGGTTTTGGCCTCTTTTTTGACTTTTTGCCTAAGTGTTAGTCAGTTTTGGCTACGGGCTGATAACACGGCCTCCGTAAGTCCGAACTGAGTCCCGTAAGATATAACGCGTGCCTAGTACCTACGCAGTTACGTTCATATCTCAATGAACTACCATATATAAGCTTCAATTTACTGTTTAACATACTGATTGACCATTTAAATTGGTACTTACCTAAGCCATACAAAAATACATATACTAACAAATTTTCTTTCTACTGTCAAACGATTTTAGCATGGGATTATTGTTTAAACACAATATCTAATCACTATAAGCATATATAACCACCATAACTTAGTTACACAACAACAATTCGAAAAATATAATTCACAGAGTATAGAAAAACTTTCTCGTAGTTCACATATGTAGATATATACATATATATTATCACAGTTATAGAACATACCTTCAATTACTAAAATAATCCTTGCTAAAAAAATCACTGGAATTGTTCTTCTCTGCACAAGCTCTCTCTCAACTCTCTGTAATCTCTAAGCTAGCAAATAGAATGCGTAAACCAACTGATAAACAACGTAAGAAATATAACTGCTAACCCTTAATACCACTAATTACTAACATCAGTTAAAAGAAACGTATATAAATATAAATATATTATATTTATTATTTTAATTATTTTATTTATTTTATTAAATTTAATTTTCAAAAATTAGAAATATCAAAAGCCATAAGGCTTGTTTGGCAAACCATTTAAAATTAAAGAGTTAAAATACTTAAGCCTTGTTTGACAAAAAACCAATTTAAATCCTTTTCAATTTATTTTAATAAACACTTTAATTTATAAGTTATAATCACATATTATTTTCATATCCAACATTAACCCATTAAATTAATCACATACTATATTTTAATTAAATATAGCCTTTTAGCAAATATCACAAAATTATAATTTTTTATTATAACTTTATTTACTAATTTATATACCATCTAAATTATTAAATCAACACAACAACATAACACCTCATGTTATAATACAAACCTCTAAATTATAAATTAATTTAATGTAGAAAATTCTCTAATACATTTAGATTCATCAACATACCATCACATCAATAAAATATTTATTTAACAATAAATGCTTTAGATAATATTTATATAACTCAATAAATATTTAAATTACACTTTGAAATTTCGGATCGTTACATCCTTCCCTCCTTACAAGGATTCTGTCCCCAGAATCACAATTCAACAATCAAACCGTAATATTCTCCCCTACTTACAAAGATTCTATCCCCAGAATCGAAGACACAGATTAAACAAATAACTCAGGGCAATTCTTCATCATAACATCTTTGAGTTCCCACGGAGCCTCTTCGACGTTGTGGTTCCTCCATATCACCTTCACAGAAGGTATCACTTTATTCCTGAGCACTTGTTCTTTCCTGTCAATTATCTGGATAGGAATTTCTTCGTAAGACAAATCTTTACTGAACTGCAATGGTTCATACTCAGTCACATGCTTATAATCGGGTTTATACAGTCGTAATACTGACACATGAAAAACATTGTGCACATGCTCTAATTCTGGAGGTAGAGCTACCTCATAAGCCACCTCTCCCCCTCTGCGTAGAAATTTTGAAAGGTCCAATAAACCTCGGCCGATCTTGCCTTTCTTGCCAAAAGAATCTTCCCCTTCCAAGGAGAAACTTTTCGAGAAACACGAAATTTCGCGCTTCAAACTCACGACTTTATGCGTGTTGATCAACATACTTTTTCATTGATCTTGGCGAAATATTAGTCTTGCTTTCGATAAGTTTGACAACTTGTGATCTCACTTGAACTAGTTCTGGGCCTAACAATTGTCTTTCTCCAACTTCATCCCAGCATAGTGGAGTTCTGCACTTCCTACCATATAATACTTCGTATGGCGGCATTCCAATAATTGCGTGGTAACTATTATTGTATGCAAATTCCACCAATGGTAGATGATCATCCCAGTTTCCTTTGAAATCCATGATGCACGCTCAGAGCATATCTTCAAGCGTCTGGATCATTCTTTCGCTTTGCCCTCCGGTTTGCGGATGATACGCTGTGCTCATCTTCAATTGCGTTCCCATGCATTCTTATAGTCTCTTCCAGAAATTTGATGTGAATCTCAGATCTCTGTCTGATACAATTGATACTGGAACTACATGTCTTGAGACGATCTCTTTAAAGTATAATTTCGCCAGCTGATCAAGATTAAATCTAATCTTTATTGGCAAAAAGTGTGCAGATTTTGTCAATCAGTCCACTATCACCCAAATCGCGTCGTATCCTTTCTGAGTCGTTTGAAGACCTACCACAAAATCCATTATGATATGCTCCCATTTTCATTCCGGTATCTCCAACGGTTGAAGTAATCTGCTTGGTCGTTGATGCTCGGCCTTCACTTTCTGACATGTCAAACACTTTGCAACGCATTCTGCAACATCTCTTTTCATGTTCGGCCACCTAAAATGATGCCGCAAATCTTGATACATTTTCGTACTTCCCGGATGAATTGAATATCTTGAGCTATGTCCTTCAGTCATGATTTCTTCTTTAATCTCCTGAACTGCTGGAACCCAAATTCGTCCCTCGAATCTTAGTATTTCCGCATTATCGACCTGGTACTTTGCTTCTTTACCCTCGACTATATTTTGCTTTATTTTCTTGCATTCTTTATCCTGTAGCTGAGCGTTCTTCACTTTGTCCACCAAAGTTGGACTAGCTTCCATCTGGAACAATTTTGCATTGGTCTCTTCTGGAAATTTGATTTCCAACTCCAGCCATGCCATTGCTGAAATGACCTCCTCCTTATCAGTTAAGAACATTAACTTTTCTCTGCCTTTCCTACTTAAGGCATCTACAACCACATTAGCTTTTCTCGGATGATAAAAGATCTCGCAATCATAATCTGTTATCAGTTCCATCCATCTTCTTTGACGCATGTTTAGGTCCTTCTGTGTGAAAATATACTTTAGACTTTAATGGTCTGTGTAAATCTCATATTTCTCTCCGTAAAGATAGTGTCTCCATATCTTCAATGCGAACACAACCACCGCCAACTCTAAATCATGAGTCAGATACCCTTTTTCGTAGTCTTTCAGTTGCCTTGATGCATACGCAATAACCTTTCCATTTTGCATAAGGACACAACCCAATCCTTTGTGTGAAGCATCACTATACACCACAAAGTTTCCTGTATTATCTGGTAATGACAACACAGGTGCCGCACTTAACTTCTTCTTCAGTTCTTGAAAACTTTCTTTACATTTCTCCTTTCAAACCAATTTTACAGATTTCCTTGTCAAATTTGTTAACGAAGTGGCAATCTTGGAAAAATCCTGGATAAACCGTCTATAATATCTTGTTAATCCCAAGAAACTTCTTACTTCTGACGGAGTTCTTGGTTGTTCCCAATTTATCACAGCTTCAACTTTTGATGGATCTACTGAAATCCCATCCTTATCAATTACATGCCCAAGAAATTGTACACGTTCCAGCCAAAATTCACATTTAGAGAATTTCGCATACAACTTTTCTTTTCTTAACATCTCCAACGTCAGACGTAAGTGTTCCACGTGTTCCTCTTGAGTTTTAGAGTACACCAAAATATCATCGATAAATCTGACCACAAATTTGTCCAAAATGGTTTAAACACCTGCTCATCAAATCCATGAATCTTTGCGGGGCGTTTGTCGGACCAAAAGACATCACCGAAATTCGTAATGTCTATACCGGAGTTCTAATGTTGTCTTGGTACATCCTCCTTCCTTACTTTCAATTGGTGATACCCACTTCTCAAATCTATTTTCGAGAAATATCTAGCACCCTTCAATTGATCAAACAAGTCATCTATTCTTGGCAATGAATACTTGTTCTTAATAGTGACTTTGTTCAATTCCCTATAGTCAATGCAAAGACGCATCGACCCATCATTCTTCTTCACGAATAACACCGGTGCTCCCCATGGTGACACACTCCATTGAATATACTTCTTATCCAGCAGTTCCTGCAGTTGCACCATTAGTTCTTTCATTTCTACTGGATCCATTATGTACGGAGCCTTTGATATCAGAGTAGTTTTTGGCGCTAAGTCTATCACAAATTCGATTTCTCAGTCAGGTGGAAGTCCTGGTAAATCCTCCGAAAACACGTCCACGAACTCCCTAACTACTGGTATTTCCTCCAATTTCATACCCTTCTCCTTTTGAGTATCGATTATATAGGCTAAGTACCCTACACAACCTTTACTTAACATCTACTTGGCCTGCATCATCGTCAGACATTTCATTTGTCTAGGCGATTTACTACCATGAAATACTACCTTTGACGGAGTCATAAGGTTTACACACTTCTTTTGGCAATCAATTATCGCTCCATAATTGAATAACCAATCCATTCCCAATATCACATCAAACTCTCCAAGTTTTATCAGAATTAAATCTACTTTCATGACATTCCCTTAATGTTCACCCTCTGATTCTTGTATATATGAACCTAACAGAATCACTTCCCTATTCGCAATTTCTATGTTTAAAGGGAATTGCAACTCATCACAAGGTATTTCTAACTTCTTAGAAAACTCATCAGATATAAACGAGCAAGTAGCACCCGAATCAAATAATACATAAGCATCTATATCATTGATTGGGATAATACCTGACACGACATCTTTTGATTGCACCGCGTCCTGCACCGTCATGTTGAAGGTTATGGATGTAGGCTTATTTGTTGATGTTGGTCCAACAATAGTCAGTGCACTTCCACTAACAATTCCCTTGTTCCCATTTGCCTCACCAAATTTCTTCTTAGGGCACTCACGAGCAAAGTGATCTTTGGATCCGCACGTGAAGCACACATTCTTCTTAGCTTGAGTGCAATTTGGGGCGATATGACCCTCCTGGCCACAATAGAAGCATACTATTTTTCCCAGCAAACACACTCCCTTGTGAAACTTTCCGCACGTAACACATGCTTCGAACTTCTTATTTTGCTGGTTTCTTTGCTGATTTCCAGCTCCTCCATTCCCATTCCACTTCCTCTTCAGGTTGTTGTTGCCATTTCCGCCGTTTTTACCACCACCATTATTAGTTTCACCTTCACTTTTCTTCTTCCTCTGCTCCTGATTATGTTTTGTTATTGCCTCGCCTGCACTTTCAACGAGAATCGCCTTCTCCATCACTGCTGTAAATGTCTTCAATTGGAACAGGGAAACCCTACTATACAACTAGGGTTTCAGTCCCTGCTTGAACCTCTTCACCTTGCGTTCGTCTGTGCTGACTTGATATGGCGCAAACCTCGCCAACTCGTTGAACCTTGCGGCATACTCAGACACCGACATTATTCCCTACTTCAATTCTAAAAACTGAACTTCCAGCTGACTCTTCGAACTTTCTGGAAAATAGGTCTCAAATAATATTTCCTTGAACCTTTCCCAAGATATAACCCCTTGCCCTCCTCGGGTTTTATTGGCCTACACAATTAACTCACCTCTGCTTTCAACATAAATGTTGCAAAAGCAGTCTTCTTATTCTCCTATACCCTAGCAACTTCAAAAACCTTCTCGATTTCCATAATCCAGGTCTGTGCTTCAACTGGATTCATGGACCCACGGAATTCTGGTGGTCCCACTGCCTTGAAATCCTTAAATGTAACACCTTGGTTCTGAGGTTGATTCTGCAAAGCACCCGTCAATAACGTCACTAGCTGCTGAACTGGGTTACCATCCACATTGTTGTTGTTTTCCTCAGTGGTTCCCCGTCGTGAATGACGTCTTGAAGCCATTTTCTGTTAAAATACATCCATTAAATTTTATTCAACCTTTTGAAGTATTATATACTTAAGTTGCACATCATAAAAGTTTATCATGTAACACATAACACTTAACACTTTGAATAATATATTTGTGAGACCCCAAATTTTATGAATAAAGATTTAAATTTCTCAAAATATTTTTTTTAATATTATGGCGTGGATTTGATATAATGTTATAGTTGTGGGTAGTATTTACAAATTTTGAAAAGTAAGCAAGTGGTTATATAATATTCGTTTGGTCGGGGAATATTCTTTTTGTTGGGAATATCCGTACGACGGCACAATCATTGGTGGACCCCCACAACGGAAGTATTGTTGTAGTAAGAAAAGCAGCGAATTATCTTTTTATAAAAATAACGGCGGAAGTGTTACTGTTAAAAGCGTTGAACTACCCGGTAGTAAAAATACGATGTCTGGCGTGGTTGCATAGTAGCACCACCAGTATTGATTATTGATGCTTACGTGAGAAGGCACTCGGTTATACTCAATTATTACTTTACGATAATTCTTTGCATCATATCTCTCTCGTTATTGATTCAATTATTGTCACGGTTTTATGTGCATAATATGTTATTTTATTAAATCAATAATTGAGACGACAGAGTTATTAATATTATTAAATTTCAATATTGACAATGTCTAGAAGTTCTGTCAAGGAGAGGTTAGGTAATTGCACGCCAGTGAGGAGAAATCCTTACCGAAAGGCCCCCTCTTTCCTGGGAACGACCTGGTTGTTAAATATTGTGAGTTATAATATTAATGATGAATAAGTTGTGTTGATTAATAATGAAATTGATAGTTCCATTATTTTGGGATTATTAGCGTTAGTGGAAATCGACATTTATTTTGATGATAATTGATGTCTGGAGGTTATATTGATAAATTGGGTAAATTATCGGATAAATGAGCAATTAATTTACATGCTTATATAACTATTTATTCACATGTGTGTACTATAGATTCACATTTTGGTACTATTAGTGGAGTTGGTGCAAGATTGATAATACTTGCATGACTAAGTTTAAAATGGAGGTATAGATGGAGGTACTATACTGTAATTCGTATTTTCACATGTCTAGAACTATTGATTCACATTATTTACTATTGATTCACATGATTTACTATTAGGGGAGGTGGTGCAAGTTTGATAATACTTGGATGACTAAATTAAGATTGAAGAAAAAGAGGAAGGTATTATACTGTAATATTTCGAGCCCTAAAATGTGCAATTATTGAAACTATGTTTTCCTATAAATAGAAGCTCATTCTTCCTTCATTTGTCACCAATTCACCAAAGCTATAGAACAATTATTATAGAGAGAAATTATAGAGAGAAAGAAGAAGAAAAGTATTTTACTACTTCACTACTCATATATCCAGTACTCTTCTTCTTAAGGTAAGGGGTGTTATTCTTTCGTATTCATGAAGAGAACTTCTGTTATTTCATTCTTTATTATTATATTGGAATAACCTATTATTGCGAAGTACCGCATACATGGTGAAATTCTTCTATTATTCTATTCTTTATTATTCTATCGGAATATCATGTCGGTGCGTATTACGCCTGACCTGGTTCCATTTATTATTCTGTTGGAATAACCTGTCTGTGCGGTCTATCGTATGCATGGTGATTTCTGTTTTTATTTCATTCTTTATTATTATGTCGGAATATCCTGTCTGTGCGTTTACGCCGGACCTGGTTCCATTATTTATTATTCTGTCGGAATATCCTGTCTGTGCGTTCACGACGGACCTAGTTCTATTATTTATTATTCTGTTGGGCATAACCTGTCTGTGCAATCTATTGCACGCATGGTGAATCCTCCTGTTATTCCATTTTTTATTATTATTCTATTAGAATAACCTGTTTGTGTGGAATCCCATATGCATAGTGAATGATCATTTGTATTCATTCCTTATTAAATTATGGAAATGATCTGTATACATGGATTACCGTATGGCGGGCGAAAATCCATTTGCAGTTTCATATATTCTCTTATACTCAGTTGGTTAAAGCTTTGACTTCTATACTCTATGAAATTAGTGAAATATCCTTAATATTTGCGCTTCATCAGTATCTTTTCATGAAAATATTCTTCTTAGCATTCTTGAATTTTACTCTCTGAAAAGTATCTTTTGACAATTTGGACGTTATTGGTTCCTGGATAAACTAATTCTTGAACTTGTTTTATTGAATTATTATGTCATTGTCATGATGAGTTATGTTGGTTATTATGTGAAAACATGAAAGTTTCTTAGAAATCATAAAGGGTTGAAAATCAGATTTTGGTGAAAATGGAACATGAAATTCAATTGACCATATCTCCTATTATATTTTGAATTTTTGAGTGAGGTCAGATTCTAGAGTTAGACTTATGAGTTTTGTAACTTATCCAAGTGGAATCACTGGAAAAGGTGCTGTAGATTTTCGTGTGGATTGATTCTAGCAAAGGAGTCAGAAGTTGCAAAAGAGAAAAATGCTACTGCCCAGAAATTTAAAAGGGCTGTTTCGGCCACTTAATTTGGGAGAAGAATTCTGGCCTTTTGGGACATGAAATTATATGGTATAAAGTACCTCCTGTCAAAAAATGAGCTCATTCCGACTTAAAATGAGCAAGTTATGACCATTTCAATATTTAGGTTTTTCCGATTTAAAAGCGATATAACCGGAGTTCTATAACTCATTGACCATGAAATTTAAACTGGAAGCTCACGTTAACATGTGTAAGATCCTGCCAAGATTTGGGAATTTCTGGAGTTAAACTTGAGGTAGCTAATTTCTTAAGGAATTAATTATAAATTGATTTTTGAAAAATAGAAAATGAATTTTAAAAATTCTGAGAAAAATATATGTGAATGTAGTATGCACACAAGCCAATCATGTTTGATGATAAAGCATATAAATTATAACAATCTTATTCATTTATTAATAAAAAGTATTAATTTATTAAAGGCTTTTAATTATTTACATGATGCTGTTTTATAATATGTGATAAACCCATAGTTTTAAGCAATGTTTTTAGAATAATGATGATGATCATTCTAATGAGATTTAAATTCTTAGAAAGCTTAAAATTAAAATAGTTCCCAATCGTTGGATTACTAAATTGGGGATTAGTAAATCCGGATAGATTGGTACATACATTGCTTGCTCATTGGATGAGGATGATTGATCTCATGATCATTTGTGTGGAGACACTAAAGTAAGTATGTAGGTGCTTATTAGAGAATAAGTTCACTGAACGTGGCTTGCTATGGAATACCTAATGGAGTTTTACTAGCCTGTCAATAGGAATTCCTATAGTGATAGTAGTACAAGTGATCATTGGACTTGAGATCATCATAGTATCTTGTGTATGATGAGTTATACTTTGACTTATTCCTTCAGACCCTTAAGGTATATCAAAGGGTATGCTTGGGTATAATAAGTTATACATGGAGATAATGTATGATCAATAAAGAATCTACCACTTCTAGTAAAAAGAAGAAATGTCCTATGTGATTCGATAAATGACAACCCAAGTGAGTCCTTGGCGGCGAGAATGAAATTAGAAAAGGAGTTTCTAATTTGCATTATTTGAGTTGTGCATTTAAGAGTCGAAATACATATAATTAAATAAAATAAGACTTGACAGTGTAATTCCATGTCTTATATTTAATTGGGACATTGTATGGTGGAAGGATTGAATTGTACGGTAACTATTTACTCAAAGGTTCTTTTATGATTAATGTTGAAATCTATATTATCTGGAAAGTCGTTGATCGCTAGGGAGGCTTATCTCTATTGTAGAATAAATATTATTTATTTAAATAAATTAATTTATTTATTTAAATTATATTAGAATTGTTCTAATTGATTTATTCAAGAATCGGTTTAATATGGAGAACCTAAAGGGTCACACCATAAAAGGAAGAATAATTATTTAAGAAGTTAATGGCATAATCGTAATAATAAGTTAAGTATATTTAATTTAATCTATGGTGATAGAATAAATTAAATAGCTTAATATTATTATTTAATATTTTGGAAACATTAAATATAAATTAATAAGAGGAGTCTTATTATTATTATTACTATTATTATTATTTAATTCTTAAAGGAGTTTGGGAATTAATTAATAAAAGTACTCTCATTTATTCCTAATAAGATTAGGAGGTTAATTAATTAAAAGTTTAATTAATTATTCCTAATAAGATTATGAGTCTAATTAATTAAAGGAATTTAATTAATTAAAATAAAACCCAATTCCTTAATTGTTAAGGAGGGTTGCCCACATCTATAAATAAGATAAGTCTTATTATGGGCGAGGAGAGTTGTTGTTGTCTTTTTAACAATAGACGTAATTCCAATAGTTCGGAGAGTACGCTCCTTTACTATGAGAGATAGAAAAACTAGGGTTTTGCCAGACACCCATCTTCTTGAATCTTTATTTTTCTTGGTGGATCACCTCTAGAGGCCAAACACTTGGGTGGCTAACGTTTATCAAAGGAAGGAACCAAACCCGATGGATTCAAGTTGAACGCGAAAAGGATTGGAGGTGAACTTGTACCTGAGGAAGCTCGGATCTTCAAGGGTATGGTTCTTGTTCTGCATAAAGGGTGATCCAGGTATATGGTTTGTAAAATTTTAAAACTCTGTTTTTACGTTTTAAACTTATCTACATTGAATTTGATTGCGTTCATGAATATTACAAACCTAACAGTGGCATCAGAGCCAAACCTTTATGCGAATTATTAATTGTTTTAATTTAATATGTATATTGATATGTGTTTAGAATAATTTAATTGGGCATAATTTTATTGTATAAAATTTAAAAAAAACGCGAAATAGTTGATTTCGCTCCTATACTTCAAATAGTTGATTTCTAGTTATTTTGAAAAAGGTTGCATGTGATATCTTTTAAAAAGGTATATCCAGTATGTTTCTTCACATGATTTCAAATTATTTTTTTAAAAAAATGTCAAATCAAGATAAGGGATTCAAAAGCTTGCGAGATTCAAATTTTAGGAATCTTAAGCACGTGGATCATTCTTGTATGGTTAATATATAATTAGATTATATATAATACTTAATATATAAATTTTCATGAATCACGTTATTATATATATAATTACTAGAACACCTTACGTTTTTTTTCTTTGAAAAAAAGATTTGGCGTGGATTGTTTATATATATATATATATATATATATAATATTAGCGTAATAATTTTATAATTAAAATAAAATTTTATTTTAATAATAAAATAAAAGGTTTATTTTAATATTAAAATAAAAGGTTTATTTTAATTTTAAAATTAAATTTCATGCTAACTAATTAGAGTTGGAATTGGATTCCACGATAACTAATTGGAGTTGAAATTGGATTTCATGTTTCCTAAAATAAAGGAGTTTATTTGTGAATAGGAAAGTGAATCCATCTTTCCTTAAATAAAGTAGTTTATTTATATATGAAATAAGATTTCATATTATTCAAAATAAAAGAGTTTATTTTTAAATAGAAAAGAGAATCAGTGTTTCCTTTAATATAAATGAGTTTTTTTTACATGGAATTGGATTCCATAATTAATTAAAATAAAGGAGTTTATTTTGATTAAAGATTTTGATTAAAATAAAATAGTTTATTTTATTCAAAATTGGATAAATTAAAATAAAATAGTTTTATTTTGATTTAAATTTGGATTAAAATAAAGGAGTTTATTTTGATTCAAAATTAGATTTTATACTAACTAAATTTGCCTATTAAATGATATCAATATATATATTGAATGTTTATTATTCATGAGATGAATGGTATTTATTGATGCATATGGTGATGTGTATGATAATAAATGGGATTGATTATGAACTATTGATGACGATGTGATTGGATTTTATTTTAGTTGGATGCATGAATGTATGGGTTTTATTAAATGGGGTCTGCGTACCTCGTCTTCTCTAATTTTTCTTAATGTATATTCTATCTCCCTCCTATGTACTTCCCCTTGACTGCTGATCAAGGTTTCTATTTATTTTAAATAGTTTTGTAATAGGAATAGTTAGAATTAATTTTGAAGAATTGGAGACCAGGTAGCAAGGAGCGCTTGAAGACCCGTTTGTAATGGAGCCCAGGTTTAAATGTAATAGTTATATTTAAATATTAATTCTTGCACCCCTACGGTTTGACCTTTTGGTTCACTTGGTGGCTCTAGTGAACCAAACTAGAATAAAAGTCCATAATCAATCCGGGTAGAATATAGTATTCTATATGTGCATGCTTGTACTATATATATATTATATATTATGCAAACATACTTCGCATGTTAATTAATATGACGCGTATTTTATATATATATATATATATATATATATATATATATATGTGTGTGTATGCGCGCTAAACAAGATGAGACAAATTAATAACAAACCCCTCATATATTTTATATTAAGTTGTAACGTTCAAAGATATTTGGAATATCGAACGTTGCCTTCTAGCATGATAGAAACAATAGAGTATTGAATATTTGATATGAGTTTGTTGTGCATATACAAGGAAAGTATTAAATATTTAAGATGTTGTTTTTATTACATATGATGTTTATAAGGAATTGAACATTACTGCTTTGTTGTGCACACACAAAGGTCAGTAGTTTTCTCTTCACTTATATGGAAATCTTTGGTTCGACTTAACTTAAATCATTTTAGTTCGAATGTGCACACACTTGACCATTATGATTTAAGAGGCAAAATCTGAGGAGTTACATAGTTGATGTAATTGACAAGAGTTGTCTACCTATTTATTTATATATAGTTTGTTGTGCACACACAAGGCTCTATACATTTGAAATGGGATCCTTATTCTCACTAGCATATCTTTAATTAGATATTGCTTAACTATATATATTGAGGGTAATATAGTTTGAAGAAAATAATAGAGATACCAATTTAAAATATGACCTAATTTATTTTGGTAATTAATAAAAGAATGTATGCTAAAATGTTGTTAATTATAAATTCATTTACTGAAATTTTACAATGTCTAAATTACTATCATTATGAAGCATATTAGATCTTATTTAACCGGACCAGTATTAAACGGATTGGTTAAGGAATTGAGAAAAGTTCTCACAGCTGAAAAGCTATCTTATGTCCTTAATACGCCTATCCCTGCTATGGTTGCAGACAATGCCTCTGAGGAAGAGATTGTTGCTTTTAGAAAGTGACAAGATGATGCACAGTTTGCTCAATGCATCATTCTCGCATCTATGAGTAACGTGCTTCAGCGTCAGCATGAAACTATGGATGCTACTACTATATTCCTGCACATCAAGTAGTTGATGGTGAGGAAAGTAGGACTGATAGATATCAGATATCTAAGGAGCTCTTCCGATCTAGAATGACCAACGACACTACAGTACAGATACATGTCCTAAACATAATCAATTTGATTGATCAATTAGGACAACGGGTTTTGTTATGGATGGAGAGTTGAACCAAGATTTGATCTTGTACTCACTCCTGGACTCCTTTCACAATTGTTGTGAATTTTTAATATGAACAAGCTAGATATCAGCCTCGCTGATTTTCTTAACATGTTGAAAAATGTTGAGAGTCACTTTCCAACCAAGAAAGACCATGTCTTACTGGTAGGGGCCAAAGGATCTTCTGAAAAGAAGAACGATTCAAAGAAGGATATTAAAAGGCAAAAACAAAGGATAATAAGAACAAAATTGATACGGATAGCAAAGGAGTTTGCTTCCACTGCAATAAGCCTGGACACTGGAAATAAACTGCGAGAAGCATCTTGCAGAGGCTAACTAAAGAAGCTTAGTGAAGTTTCGATTACAAATACAATTATGTTCAAGATTTAAAATAAATCTTTTTTTAGGTCAAAGTTCTACTTGGGTATTGGATACCGACTTTGGTTATCATAAATATAGATTTATGAAGAGACCAAACAGAAGTAGAAAGCTAAACAAAGGACAAGTAATCTTATGTCTATTAAATGAAGCAAAGATTGCTGCATTAGTCATAGGAACTTATAGTTTAGCAATGCCTACGGGCAAATCTATTAAGTTAATAAGTTGTTATTGTATTCCAGTACTTGTTAGAAACATTATTTTTATTTTATTGTTGGACAATAAAACCTTTGGAATTATATTTAAGAACAATTGTTGTTCTATATATAACAATAATGTTTTGTATAGAACTGGAATATTCCTTAATGGATTTTGTGTACTTGACTTACGTAAAAATTATTTTGCAAATTGAACAAAATAGTATAAGAAAAGGAGATGATCATTCAAAGAGTTGAATATTTGTTTTTGATGAAATACAAGTATGAATTATTTGAAAGGTTCAAGAATTCAAAAGTGAAACTAATTTGAAAAGTATTAAGATTCTTTGATCGGATCAAGGAAGGAATACTTGTGCAATGAGTTTCTAGATCATCTCAAATGGTTTTCTCATAATGGACGCCTCCTGATACGCAATAATTGATTGATGTATTTGAAAGGAAAAATCGTACCTTGTTGGATATGGTGTGGTCCATAATGATTTTATCGACATTTCAGTATCCCTCTGGGGTCATGCCCTAGAAATGGCTGCATATCTACGAAAAGGTAACCTCAAAATCCAGTCCCAAGACTCCATAAAATTTATGGAAAGGGAGGATTCTTAATCTTAAGTATGTTAAGATAAAGGGTTGTCCAACTTATATGAAAAAGTTTAAAAGGATAAGCTTGGGACAAGATTTGACAAGTACAGATTTGTGGGACATCCTAAAGTAAGTTTAAGGTATATGTTCTATAATCCTGCTTAGCAAAAAGTGTTTGTTGCGAAACACGCTTTCTTCTAAGATAAAGGTGTTTATCATTGAAGGGACTAGTGGGAAGATAATAGAATCTTGAAGAGTTCAAGAACCACAAAACACTATAAGTCAAATAAGAGGAACCTGCAGATAGACCTATTGTACCACAACCGAATTGTAAATTTGGAATAGTACCGAAGATACCTAGGAGGTATGAATTCATCATGGATGATGATTATGAGGTATGCATCATAGAAGATGATGATCTAGAGTTACATACGATGAGGTAAGAGTTTTAGTGTGTACAAAAGGGTCAGTGGGAGTGCCGTGACTTTCCTAATATTATATGTTGATATACTATGGATAAGGAATGACATACTAATGCTCCAATCAGTAAAGATAAAGTTGTCTAAACATTCCTCCATGAATGATTTGGGAAGAGTATCTTAACCCAAGGTACGTATATTCATTTGATGTTAAAGTCGTTTAGCATGACAAACTCCAAGAGATGTCTCATGTTGATGAGATATGGAGTGTATCTCTCTTAATAATCCCCACAGACACCTAAAAAGAGAGATCGCATGAGTGACAATCATGTATGCAATGAAATATACGAGACCTGATGATGATCAGTCATATTTTGGAGAAGTTCACTGTGAGTTAGTGAAAAACATCTTAAAGTACTTAACCGGTACAAAGGATGTGATTAAAATTTATGGTGGGTCTAAATTAAAACTAGAGGGCTTAATGGACTCGAGTTTTTTGCATGCATGAACAAGACGACGAAAAATCCACTTTAAGGTAAAGTGTTACCTTAAACAAAGTAGTGCGATGAATTGAAAAGGTTTCAAACAAAGAAAGTGTTCTTTGGTTTTAGTGATAAAGACAAAGTATATAGTACGTAAATGAAAAAGTCGCAAGTTGATTGTTTGGATAAAAGTTCATTACAGAACTAGGATTAGTTCCTAAGTCTCATCTTGGATCTAAACATGTGTTGTGGCACTTTCATTTGATTATAAGAATCATTGAAAGATGGGAAATCACTATAGAGATAGTGGACTCTCAAAAACAACATTACATATCCATTAACTGAAGCCTATCCAACAGCAAGATAATCATCACTTAGAGAAGAAGAGTATGAGATACCATGACGATTGGCTTTAGTGCAAGTGGGAGATTGAAAGTAGTATGCACACAAGCCAATCATATTTGGATATAAAGCATATACTTTGTAACAATCTTATTCATTTATTAATAAAAAAAATATTAATTTATTAAAGGCTTTTAATTATTTACATGATGCTGTTTTATAATATGTGATAAATCCATAGTTTTAAGCAATGCTTTTAGAATAATGATGATGATCATTCTAATGAGATCTAAATTCTTAGAAAGCTTAAAACTAAAATAGTTCCCAATCGTTGGATTACTAAATTGGGGATTAGTAAATCCGGATAGATTGGTACATACGTCGTTCTTTTCATCATTGGATGAGGATGATTGATCTCATGATCATTTGTGTGGAGACACTAAAACAAGTATGTAGGTGCTTATTAGAGAATAAGTTCATCGAACGTGGCTCGCTAAGGAATACCTAATGGAGTTTTACTTGCACATCAATAGGAATTCTGTAGTGATAGTAGTAGACAAGTGATCCTTGGATTTGAGATCATCATAGTATCTTGTGTATTATGAGTTATACTTTGACTTATTCCTTAAGACCCTTAGGGTATATCAAAGGGTATGCTTGGGTATAATAAGTTATACATAGAGATAATGTATGATCAATAAAGAATCTACCACTTCTAGTAAAAGAAGAGAAATGTCCTATGTGATTCGATAAATGATAACCCCGTAGTCCTTGGCCAAGGCAGAATGAAATTAGAAAGGAGTTTCTAATTTGCATTATTTGGAGTTATGAATTTAAGAGTCGAAATACATATAATTAAATAAAATAAGACTTAACATTAATTCCATGTCTTATATTTAATTGGGACATTATATGGTGGAAGGATTGAATTGTACGGTAACTATTTACTCAAAGGTTCTTTTATGATTAATGTTGAAATCTATATTATCTGGAAAGTCGTTGATCGCTAGGGAGGTTTATCTCTATTGTAGAATAAATATTATTTATTTAAATAAATAAATAAATTTATTTATTTAAATAAGATTAGAATTGTTCTAATTGATTTATTCACAACCTTTTTAATATGGAGAACCTAAAGGGTCACACCATAAAAGGAAGAATAATTATTTAAGAAGTTAATGGCATAATCGTAATAATAAATTAAATAGCTTAATATTTATTATTTAATATTTTGGAAATATTAAATATAAATTAATAAGAGGAGTCTTATTATTATTATTACTATTATTATTATTTAATTCCTAAAGGAGTTTGGGAATTATTTAATAAAAGTACTCTCATTTATTCCTAATAAAATTAGGAGGTTAATTAATTAAAAGTTTAATTAATTATTCCTAATAAGATTAGGAGCCTAATTAATTAAAGGAATTTAATTAATTAAAATAAAATCCAATTCCTTAATTGTTAAGGAGGGTTGCCCACATCTATAAATAAGATAAGTTTTATTATGGGTGAGGAGAGTTGTTGTTGTCTTTTTAACAACAGACATAATTCCAATAGTTGGGAGAGTACGCTCCTTTTCTATGAGAGATAGAAAAACTAGGGTTTTGCCAAGGATATTCGTGTATTCATCAATGGTCATGATCATGCCAATAACTGTCCATCAATGCACTATGGGCCAATGAGGACTTTTACCACATCATTTGTAACATTACGGTCATGATTATACCGAATAATCCCTGGTTATAATCATACCAAGTCCATCTATGCACTACAGGCCACAGATGACTTTCAACAGAATATAAAACATGAGGATGATGACAATGATATAAGAATTCAATAAATCAAGTTCAAGAATTAATTTATCCAGGAATTAATAACGTCCAAATTGTCAACAAGATACTGTTTTGTGGTGTAAAATTCAAGAATGCTCAGAAGAATATTTCCATAAAAAGATATTGGATGAAACGCAAATATCAAGGATATTCCACTAATTTCATAGAGTATAGAAGTCAAAACTTTAACCAACTGAGTATAATAAGGAATGTAATAACAAAAGAAATCACCATGTATGCGGTGCCGCGCCATGTATAAAGTTATTCAAATGTAATAATAAATAACGGAACCGGTCAAAGTAAATTACATGACCGAGCGGGATGTTTCAAATGAATAATAAAGAATAGAAGAACAACAAAATCACCATGCATGCGGTACTTGCAGATGTATTAAAGTTATTCCAATGTAATACTAAATAACGGAACCAGTGTCCCACGTAAAAGCGCATGCATGTGATATTCCAATGTAATAATAATAAAGATGGAACCAGTCCTAAAAACACACGCATGTGATGTTCCAATGAATAATAATAAAGAGGCGGAACCGGTCCTGTAAAACACACAAAAGCGTGGATGTTCCAAATGTAATAATAAAGATGTAATAATAGAAGAATGTCACCAAGTATAGGGTAGCAGCAGATATCAAAGTTATTCCAATGTAATAATAAAGAAATGGAATAACGAAGTTCTCTTCATGAATAAAAGAAATAATATCCCTTACCGTAAAAGAACTGAATATAAGAGTAGTTAAGTAGAAGAATACTTTTCTTCTTTCTCTCTATAATTTTCTCTCTCTAGAGTTTCAGTGAATTCGTAAGAAAATAATGAAGGAATGAGCTTCTATTTATAGGAGAATGGAGTGCATAGTAACTAACTCATGAACGGTCCAAATTGATTTACTTTAATCGGACGGTCCATAATTAAAGTAAAATCTTTTAAATAAAATATAATATATTCTATTTATAATTATATAATAAAACAAAGTTTATATATATATATATATATATATATATATATATATATACGAGAGAGGATCAAGAGCACTCTCCTTAAATAGCACTCCACCTTAAATAGCACTCTTTTATCAAAATGACGTAGTTTTAGAGGGACGCAGTGGCATTTTTGTAAATACGTGGTGGCATTGTATTTACAAAAATGCCACCGCGTCCCTCCAAAACTACGTCGTTTTGATAAAAGAGTGCTATTTAAGCGAGTACTATTTAAGGAGAGTGCTCTTTCGATCCTTTCCGTATATATATATATATATATATATATATATATATATATATATATATATATATATAAATCATAATACTCCTCCGCCAATTTTTCCCCAGTGCAACTGACTCTTTTTTTCCTTCAAGTAAAACAAATTTATAATATAAATATATATATATAAACATATGTTATAAACATATATATATATATATATATATATATCTAATAATTGTACTCTCCCCAATTCCCAAACCAAAATTTCCTCCTCTCAAGACTTTAGTAACACACATGGGCCCCACTCAGGGGCCCCCACCATTATTATATTAAAAATTTCTACTGACTATTTTGAAAAATGGGTAAATGAGAACCCAAATAATAAGCAAAACTTCATAAAAATCACCTTAATAATTTTAACAACATTTATCACCTTTATTATAATTCACAATATTAATCGACCGAGTTGTTCCTGTGAAAGAGGGGCCTTCCGATAAGGATTTCTCCTTCTTGGTATGATTACCTAACCTCTCCTTGTGAACTTCTAGACATCGTTAATATTGCAAATAATAATATTAATAACTTCGCTATCTCAATTATTGATTTAATAATATATAAAATATTGACAATAATTGAATAAAATAACGTGAGATACTATGCAGCAAATATTGTAGCAATAATTGAACAAAACCGAGTGACTTCTCACGTAAGCATCAATAATCAATACCGTGTATGCTCTTTAACTACGCCAGACATCGTATTCTTTATTTTATTACCGGAGTAGATCAACAAGATTAATCTGTAAAACTTCCGCCGTTATTTTTAATAAAATATTTTTGTCGTTTTCTCAATCCGAATGATAATTACATTGTGGGTCCACCAATGATTGTACCATCGTCATAAATATTCCCCGACAAAAAAGAATATTTCCACCAATCGAATATTATTTATCCACTTGCGTGCTTTTCAAAAAATTTATAAATATTACCCACAACTATAACATTATATCAAATTTACTCCATAATATTCAAAAATGATATTTATAGAAAATTCATCTTTATTCATAAAAGTTGGGGTCTTACAGCGGTTCTATGTACGTGTTTGCATATCGTTACGTCGGTCGAGGCAGGTTTTGGCCTCTTGTTCGAATTTTTACCTATGTGTTATTTAGTTTTGCCTTACGGGCTGATAACTCGGCCTCCGTAAGTCAGAATCAAGACCCATAAGTTGTAACACATGCCTAATACCCACGTGGTTCTATGTATGTGTTTGCGTGTCGTTACAACTGCCGAGGTGGATTTTGGACTCTTTTTTGACTTTTTGCCCAAGTGTTGGTCAGTTTTGCCTATGGGCTGATAACTCGATTTCCGTGTGTCGGAATCGAGTCCCGTAAGTTGTAACGTATGCATAATACCTACGCGGTGCTATGTCTGTGTTAGCGTATCGTTCCGACGGCCGAGGCGGGTTTTGGCCTCTTTTTTGACTTTTTACCTAAGTGTTGGTTAGTTTTGTCTACGGGCTGATAACTCGGCCTCCGTAAGTCGGAATCGAGTTCCATAAGTTGTAATGCGTGCCTAATACCTACGTGGTGCTATATACAAGTTTCTGTATCGTTACAACGGCCGAGGCGAGTTTTGGACACTTTTTCGATTTTTTACCTTAGTGTTGGTCAATTTTGTCTATAGGCTGACAACTCGGCCTCCGTAAGTCAGAATCGGGTCCCGTAAGTTGTAACACGTGCCTAATACCTGCGCGGTACTATGTACGTGTTTGCGCGTCATTTCGACGGTCGAGGTGGGTTTTGGTTTCTTTTTTAACTTTTTACCTAAGTGTTGGTCAATTTTACCTACGGGCTGACAACTTGGCCTACGTATGTCAGAATCGAGTCCCGTAAGTTGTAGCACATGCCTAATACATGCGCGGTGCTATGTATGTGTTTGCGTGTCATTACGACGGTCGAGGCATGTTTTGGCCTCTTTTTTGACTTTTTGCCTAAGTGTTGTTCAGTTTTGCCTACGGGTTGATAACTCGGCCTCCGTAAGTCTGAATTGAGTCTCATAAGTTATAATGTGTGCCTAATACCCACGCGGTGCTATGTATGTGTGTGCATGTTGTTACGACGGTCGAGGTGGGTTTTGGCCTCTTTTTGACTTTTTGTATAAGTGTTGGCGAGTTTTGCCTACGGGCTGATAACTCGGCCTCCGTAAGTCGGAATTGAGTCCCGTAAGTTGTATCGAGTGCCTGATACCTACGCGGTGCTATATATGTGTTTGCATGTCGTTACGACGGTCGAGGCGGGTTTTGGCCTCTTTTTTGACTTTTTACTTAAATATTGTTCAGTTTTGCTTACGGGCTGATAACTCGGCCTCCGTAAGTCAGAATTGAGTCCCGTAAGTTATAACGCATGCCTAATAACCATGTAGTGCTATGTATGTATTTGCGTGTTGTTACGACGGTCGAGATGGGTTTTGGCCTCTTTTTTGACTTTTTGCCTAAGTGTTGGTCAGTTTTGCCTACGGGCTTATAACTCGCCCTCCGTATGTCAAAATTGAGTCACGTAAGTTGTAATGCATGCCTAATACCTACGCGGTGCTATATATGTGTTTGCGTATCGTTACAATGGCTGAGGTGGGTTTTGGTCTCTTTTTTGACTTTTTACCTATGTGTTGGTCGGTTGCCTTACTGGTGATAACTCGACCTCCGTAAGTCGAATCGAGTTCCGTAAGTTATAACGCGCCTAATACCTAAACAATTGCTATATATAGTTATATACTATTTTCTCATTACAACGGTAGGCGGGTTTAGGCCTCATTTTGACTTTTGCCTAAGTATTGGTCGGGTTTGCTACGAAATGATAACTTCGGCCTCAAGTAAATTAGAATCGAGTCCCGTAAGTAGTAACGCATGCCTAATACCTACATGGTGATATGTGAAAGTAGTATGCATACAAGCCAATCATGTTTGATGATAAAGTATAAACTTTATAACAATCTTATTCATTTATTAATAAAAAGTATTAAAGACTTTTAATTATCTACATGATACTGTTTTATAATATTGATAAACCCATAGTTTTAAGCAATGCTTTTAGAATAATGATGATGATCATTATAATGAGATCTAAATTCTTAGAAAGCTTAAAACTAAAATAGTTCCCAATCGTTAGATTACTAAATTGGGGATTAGTGAATCCGGATAGATTGGTAAATACGTTGCTTGCTCATTGGATGAGGATGATTGATCTCATGATCATTTGGGTGGAGACGCTAAAGCAAGTATGTAGGTGCTTATAGAGAATAAGTTCACTAAACGTGACTCGCTAAGGAATACCTAATGGAGTTTTACTTGCCTGTCAATAGGAATTCATGTAGTGATAGTTGTACAAGTGATCCTTGGACTTGAGATCATCATAGTATCTTGTGTATGATGAGTTATACTTTGACTTATTCCTTAAGACCCTTAGGGTATACTAAAGAGTATGCTTGGGTATAATAAGTTGTACATAGAGATAATGTATGATCAATAAAGAATCTACCACTTCTAGTAAAAAAAGAGAAATGTCATATGTGATTCGATAAATGACAACCCAGTAGTCCTTGGCCAAAGCAAAATGAAATTAGAAAGGAGTTTCTAATTTGCATTATTTGGAGTTGTGCATTTAAGAGTCGAAATACATATAATTAAATAAAATAAGACTTGACAGTAATTCCATGTCTTATATTTAATTGGGACATTGTATGGTGGAAGGATTGAATTGTACGGTAACTATTTACTCAAAGGTTCTTTTATGATTAATGTTGAAATCTATATTATCTGGAAAGTCGTTGATCGCTAAGGAGGCTTATCCCTATTGTAGAATAAATATTATTTATTTAAATAAATTATTATTTTAATTTATTTATTTAAATAAGATTAGAATTGTTCTAATTGGTTTATTCACAACCGGTTTAATATGGAGAACCTAAAGGGTCACACCATAAAAGGAAGAATAATTATTTAAGAAGTTAATGGCATAATCGTAATAATAAGTTAAGTATATTTAATTTAATCTATGGTGATAGAATAAATTAAATAGCTTAATATTTATTATTTAATATTTTAGAAATATAAAATATAAATTAATAAGAGGAGTCTTATTATTATTATTACAATTATTATTATTTAATTCTTAAAGGAGTTTGGAAATTAATTAATAAAAGTACTCTCATATATCCTAATAAGATTAGGAGGCTAATTAATTAAAAGTTTAATTAATTATTCCTAATAAGATTGGGAGCATAATTAATTAAAGGAGTTTAATTAATTAAAATAAAACTCAATTCCTTAGTTGTTAAGGAGGGTTACCCACATCTATAAATAAGAGGAGTCTTATTATGGGTGATAGTGGTTGTTGGCTTTTTGACAACATACGCAATTCCAAAAGTTGGAGAGTATATTCTTTTCTATAGAGATAGAAAACTAGGGTTTGAGCCAAATACCCATCTTCTTGAATCTCTATTCTTTCTTGGTGGATCACCTCTAGAGGCCAAACACTTGGATGGCTAACGTTGATCAAAGGAAGGAACCAAACCCGGTGGATTCAAGTTGAACGCGAAAAGGATTGGAGGTGAACTTGTACTTGAGGAAGCTCGAATCTTCAAGGGTATGATTCTCGTTCTTTCTTTTTCGTTTAATTAATAATTGTGCATAAAGGGTGATCCGGGTTTATGGTTTGTAAAATTTTAAAACTCTGTTTTTTACATGCTTCCGCTTATTTGTGCAATTTGATTACGTTCATGAATATTACAAACCTAACAGTGGCATCAGAGCCAAATCTTTATGAAAATTATTAATTGTTTTGATTTGATATGTATACTGATATTTGTTTAGAATAATTTAATTGGGCATAATTTTATTGTATAAAATTTATTTTAAAAAAAAAAATTACGTTAGTTTTTTTTCTTCTTTCTTTCTTTCGGTATTGCCACTTATGATTCTGATTCATAAAAGGTTATGAATGTCATTCACGTGGGTTTAAAAAAAAAAAAAAAAAAGGTGGCCGTTTTTTTTCCCCGAATCTGTGTCCTAGTGAATCATATGTTGCAGGATTAAAAAAGGAGATTACTTTTGTTTATGTAAAGTTTTTCCCTGCAACATAGATTAATGAAAGTTAACAGGATATTTTTCGTTTCATATATATATTGATATATGAAAGTTAAAAGGATTATGTTAACTAGCATACTGGATTAATGGAAACGAAAGAACGGATATATATATATATATATATATATATATATTACGATTATATATATATAATCTTAATTATTTTATTATTAAAATAAAAGTTTATTTTAATTTTAAAATAAAAGGTTTATTTTAATTTTAAAATAAAAGTTTATTTTAATTTTAAAATTAGATTACATGATAACTAATTGGAGTTGAAATTGGATTCTATGTTTTCTAAAATATAAGGAGTTTATTTGTGAATAGAAAAGTGAATTCATCTTTCCTTAAATAAAGAAGTTTATTTAGATATGAAATAAGATTTCATATTAATCAAAATAAAAGAGTTTATTTGTGAATAGGAAAGAAAATCCGTGTTTCCTTTAATAAAAAGTTTTTTTTTACATGGAATTGGATTCCATAATTAATTAAAATAAAGGAGTTTATTTTGATTAAAGATTTTGATTAAAATAAAATAGTTTATTTTATTCAAAATTGGATAAATTAAAATAAAATAGTTTTATTTTGATTTAAATTTGGATTAAAATAAAGGAGTTTATTTTGATTCAAAATTAGATTTTATACTAACTAAATTTGCCCATTAAATGATATCAATATATATATATTGAATGTTTATTATTCATGAGATGAATATTATTTATTGATGCATATGGTGATGTGTATGATAATAAATGGGATTGATTATGGACTATTGACCAATGTGATTGGATTTTATTTTAGTTGGATGCATGAATGTATGGGTTTTTATTAAATGGGGTCTCTGCGTGCCTCGTCTTCTCTAATTTTTCTTAATGTAAATTCTATCTTCCTCCTATGTACTTCTCCTTGACTGCTGATCAAGGTCTCTATTTATTTTAAATAGTTTTGTAATAGGAATAGTCAGAATTAATTTTTGAAGAATTGGAGATCAAGGAACAAGGATCGTTTGAAGACCCATTTGTAATGGAGCCCGGGTTTAAATGTAATAGTTATATTTAAATATTAATTCTTGCACCCCTAGGGTTTGACCTTTTGGTTCACTTGGTGGCTCTAGTGAACCAAACTAGAATAAAAGTCCATAATCAATCCAGGTAGAATATAGTATTCTATATGTGCATGCTTATATAATATATATATATATATATATATATATATATATATATTATGCAAACATGCTTCATATGTTAATTAATATATATACGCGTATTTATATATATATATATGTGTACGCACGCTTAAACAAGATGAGACAAATTAATAACAAACCCCTCAAATTTTTTATATTAAGTTGTAACGTTCAAAGATATTTGGAATATCGAGCGTCGCCTTCTAGCATGGTAAAACAATAGAGTATTAAATATTTAATATGAGTTTGTTGTGTACACACACAGGCAAGTATTAAATATTTAAGATGTTGTTTTATCACATTTAATGCTTATAAATAGAATTGAACAATCTTGTTTTGTTGTTGTGCACACACAAGGACAATGTTTTTCTTTCGAAATATATGGAAGTGCTAGGTATGACTTAACTTAGATCATTTTAGTTGGGATGTGCACACACTTGACCATTATGATCTAAGAGGCAAAATACTGAGAGTTACATAGTTGATGTAATTGACAAGAGTTGTCTACCTATTTATTTATATATAGTTTGTTGTGCACACACAAGGCTATATACATTTGAAATGGGATCCTTATTCTCACTAGCATATCTTTAATTAGATTTTGCCGAACTATATAAGTGAGGGTAATATAGTTTGATAAAAATAGTGGGAGATACCAATTTAAAATAAGACCTAAATTATTTTGGTAATTAATAAAAGAATGTATGCTAAAATGTTGTTAATTATAAAATTCATTTACAGAATTTTACAATCTCTAAATCACTATCACTGCGAAGCATATTAGATGTTATTTAACCGAACTGAATTAATCGGATTGGTTAAGGAATTTGAGAATAGTTCTCACGGCTGAAAAGCTATCTTATGTCCTTAATACGCCTATCCCTGCAATGGTTGCGAGATAATGCCTCGAGGAAGAGATTGTTGCTTTTAGAAAGTGACAAGATGATGCACGATTGCTCGAATGCATCATTCTCGCATCCATGAGTAACGTGCTTGGTGTCGGCATGAAACTATGGATGCTTACTACTATATTCACGCACATCAAGTAGTTGATGGTGAGGAAAGTAGGACTAATAGATATCGAGATATCTAAGGAGCTCTTCCGATCTAGAATGACCAATGACACTACAATGCAGACAAATGTCCTAAACATAATCAATTTGATTGATCAATTAGGACAACGGGTTTTGTCATGGATGGAGAGTTGAACGAATTTGATCTTGTACTCACTCCGGACTCCTTTCACAATTGTTGTGAATTTTCATATGAACAAGCTAAATATCGGCCTCATTGATTTGCTTAACATGTTGAAAAATGTTGAGAGTCACTTTCCAACCAAGAAAGACCATGTCTTACTGGTAGGGGCCAAAGGATCTTCTGAAAAGAAGAACGATTCTAAGAAGGTAAATATAAAAGGAAAAAACAAAGGATAATAAGAACAAAACTGATACGGATAGCAAAGGAGTTTGCTTCCACTGCAATAAGCCTGGACACTGGAAAGAAACTACGAGAAGCATCTTGTAGAGGCTAACCAGAAGAAGCTTAGTGAAGATTCGGTTATAAATACAAATTTGTTCATGATTTAAAATAATTTTTTCTTTAAGTCAAGGTTTTACTTGGGTATTGGATACCGACTTTGGTTATCATAAATATAGATTTATGAAGGGACCAAGTAGAAGTAGAAAGCTAAACAAATATAAGTAATCCTATGTGTGGGAAATGGAACAAAGGTTGCCACATTAGCCATAGAAACTTATAGTTTAGCAATGCCTACGGGTAAATCTATTAAGTCAATAAGTTGTTATTGTATTCCAGTTCTTGTTAGAAATATTATTTCCATTTTATTGTTAGACAATAAAAATTTTGGTATTATAATTAAGAATAATTGTTGTTCTATTTATAATAATAATATTTTGTATAGAACTGGAATATTACTTAATGGATTTTGTGTACTTGACTTACGTAAAAATTATTTTGCAAATTGAACAAACTAGTATAAGAAAAGGAGATGATCATTCAAAGAGTTGAATGTGAGTATTTTCTGAAAAACAAGTGTGAATTATTTGAAAGGTTCAAAGAATTCAAAAGTGAAACTAATTTGAAAAGTATTAAGATTCTTTGATTAGATCGAGGAAGGAATACTTGTGCAATAAGTTTCTAAATCATCTCAAATGGTTTTCTCACAATGGACGCCTCCTGATACGTAATAATTGATTGATGTATCTGAAAGGAAAAATCGTACCTAGTTGGATATGGTGCGGTCCATAATGATTTTACCGACATTCCAGTATCCCTCTGGGGTCATATCCTAGAAATGGCTGTATATCTACAAAAAGGTAACCTCAAAATCCGACCCCAAGACTCCATAAAAGTTATGGACAGGGAGGATTCCTAATCTTAAGTATGTTAAGATAAGGGGTTGTCCAACTTATATGAAAAAGTTTCAAAGGATAAGCTTGGGACAAGATTTGACAAGTACAGATTTGTGGGACATCCTAAAGTAAGTTTAGGGTATATGTTCTATAATCCTTCTTAGCAAAAGGTGTTTGTTGCGAAACACGCTTTCTTCTAAGATAAAGGTGTTTATCATTGAAGGGACTAGTGGGAGGATAATAGAATCTTGAAAAGTTCAAGAACCACAAAACACTATAAGTCAAATAAGAGGAACCTGTAGATAGACCTATTGTACCACAACCGAATCGTAAATCTGGAATAGTACCGAAGATACCAGGGAGGTATGGATTCATCATGGATGATGATGATGAGGTACGTATCATAGAAGATGATGATCCAGTAACATACGATGAGGTAAGAGTTGTAGACACTTAGAGAAATAGATTGAAGCAATCTTCTCAAATATGGAACATTTGTTTTGATTAGATAATCAAAAGAGTTTGATCTTATCAAAAACAAGAATGAACCTAGTGTGTACAAAAGGGTCAGTGGGAGCGTCTTGACATTCCTAGTATTATATATTGATATACAATGGATACGGAATGACATACCAATGCTACAATCAGTAAAGATAAAGTTGTCTAAACATTCCTCCATGAATGATTTGGGAAGAGTATCTTAATCGGGGATACAAATCTATATAGATAGATTAAGAAGATGCTCGACTTAACCCAATGAACTTGTATTCATTTGATGTTAAAGTTGTTTAGCATGGCAAACTCCAAGAGATGTCTCATGTTGATGAGCCATGGAGTTATCTCTCTTAATAGTCCCCATAGACTCCAAAAGAGAGATCGCATGAGTAACTATCATGTATGCAATGAAATGTACGAGACCCGATGTTGATCGGTCATTTTCTGGAGAAGTTCACTGTGAGACAGTGAAAAACATCTTAAAGTACCTAACTGGAACTAAGGATGTGATCATATTCATGGTGGGTCTAAATTAAAACTAGAGGGCTTAACAGACTCAAGTTTTTCAGAGAGACCAAGACGACAGAAAATCCACTTTAAGGTAAAGTGTTACCTTGAACAGTGGTGCAGTGAATTGAAAAGGTTTCAAACAGCAAAGAGTTTTTAGTTTAGTGATAAAGACAAAGTATATAGCTGTAAATGAAGCTGCAAGTTGATTGTTTGGATGAAAACTTCATTACAGAACTAGGAATAGTTCCTAAGTCTCATCTTGGATCTAAACATGTGTTGTGGCACTTTCATTTGATTATAGGAATCATTGAAAGATGGGAAATCACTATAGAGATAGTGGACTCTCAAGAACAACATTGCATATCCATTAACTAAAAGCTTATCCAATGAACGGGATAATCGTCACTTAGAGAGAAGAAGGTATGAGATACCATGGCGATTGGCTTTAGTGCAAGTGGGAGATTGAAAGTAGTATGCATACAAGCCAATCATGTTTGATGATAAAGCATATACTTTGTAACAATCTTATTCATTTATTAATAAAAAGTATTAATTTATTAAAGGCTTTTAATTATCTACATGATCTTTGTTTTATAATATGTGATAAACCCATAGTTTTAAGCAATGCTTTTAGAATAATGATGATGATCATTCTAATGAGATCTAAATTCTTAGAAAGCTTAAAACTAAAATAGTTCCCAATCATTGGATTACTAAATTGGGGATTAGTGAATCCGGATAGATTGGTACATCGTTGCTTGCTCATTGGATGAGGATGATTGATCTCATGATCATTTGTGTGGAACACTAAAGCAAGTATGTAGGTGCTTATTAGAGAATAAGTTCATTTGAATGTGGCTCGCTAAGGAATACCTAATGGAGTTTTACTTGCTGTCATTATAGGAATTCTGTGTAGTGATAGTAGTCTAAGTGATCCTTGGACTTGAGATCATCATAGTATCTTGTGTATGATGAGTTATACTTTGACTTATTCCTTAAGACCCTTAGGGTATATTAAAGGGTATGCTTGGGTATAATAAGTTGTACATGGAGATAATGTATGATCGATAAAGAATCTACCACTTCTAGTAAAAGAAGAGAAGTCTATGTGATTCGATAAATGACAACCCAGTAGTCCTTGGCGAAGGAGAATGAAATTAGAAAGGAGTTTCTAATTTGCATTATTTGAGTTGTGCATTTAAGAGTCGAAATACATATAATTAAATAAAATAAGACTTGACATAATTCCATGTCTTATATTTAATTGGGACATTGTATGGTGGAAGGATTGAATTATCTGGTAACTATTTACTCAAAGGTTCTTTTATGATTAATGTTGAAATCTATATTATCTGGAAAGTCATTGATCGCTAGGGAGGCTTATCTTTATTGTAGAATAAATATTATTTATTTAAATAAATTATTAGTTTAATTTATTTATTTAAATAAGATTAGAATTGTTCAAATTGATTTATTCTGTAACCGGTTTAATATGGAGAACCTAAAGGGTCACACCATAAAAGGAAGAATAATTATTTAAGAAGTTAATGGCATAATCGTAATAATAAGTTAAGTATATTTAATTTAATCTATGGTGATAGAATAAATTAAATAGCTTAATATTATTATTTAATATTTTAGAAATATAAAATATAAATTAATAAGAGGAGTCTTATTATTATTATTACAATTATTATTATTTAATTTCTAAAGGAGTTTGGAAATTAATTAATAAAAGTACTCTCATATATCCTAATAAGATTAGGAGGCTAATTAATTAAAAGTTTAATTAATTATTCCTAATAAGATTGGGAGCTTAATTAATTAAAGGAGTTTAATTAATTAAAATAAAACTCAATTCCTTAATTGTTAAGGAGGGTTACCCACATCTATAAATAAGAGGAGTCTTATTATGGGTGATAGTGGTTGTTGGCTTTTTTTTTGACAACATACGTGATTCAAAAGTTGGAGAGTATATTCTTTTCTATAGAGATAGAAAACTAGGGTTTGAGCCAAATACCCATCTTCTTGAATCTCTATTCTTCTTTCTTGGTGGATCACCTCTGAGAGGCCAACACTTGGATGGCTAACGTTGATCAAAGGAAGGAACCAAACCCGGTGGATTCAAGTTGAGCGAAAAAGGATTGGAGGTGAACTTGTACCTGAGGAAGCTCGAATCTTCAAGGGTATGATTCTTGTTCTTTCTTTTTCGTTTAATTAATAATTGTGCATAAAGGGTGATCCGGGTTTATGGTCTGTAAAATTTTAAAACTCTATTTTTTACACGCTTCCGCTTATTTGTGCAATTTGATTGCGTTCATGAATATTACAAACCTAACAATATGTACGTGTTTGCGTGTCGTTACGACGACCGAGGCGGTTTTTGGCCTCTTTTTTGACTTTTTACCTAAGTGTTGATCAGTTTTACCTACAGGCTGATAACTCGGCTTCCGTAAGTCAGAATCGAGTCCCATAAGTTGTAACGCATGCCTAATACCTACGCGATGCTACGTCGTGTGTTTGCGTGTTGTTACGATAATATGAAATTGGTTTTGGCCCCTTTAGACTTTTTTTCCTTAAGTGTTGGTCAAATTTGCCAACACGGCGATAACTTCGACCTCAAGTAAGTCGAATCGAGTCCCGTAAGTAAGTTATGTGCGCGTGCCTAATACCTATGCGATTTACTATGCGTATATGTTTGCGTCATTCATTCTGACGAGATGTGGGTTTTGGCCACTTTTTCGACTTTTTGCTTGAGTGTTAGTCAGTTTTACCTACGGGCTGATAACTCGGCATCCGTATGTCAGAATCGAGTCCCGTAAGTTATAACGCGTGTCTCTATCTTGTGCGTTATATGCGTGTTTGCATGTCATTATGACGGCCGAGGCGGATTTGGCCTATTTTTTGACTTTTTCCCTAAGTGTTGGTCAGTTTTACCTACGCGCTGATAACTCGGTCTTCGTATATTAGAATCGAGTCACGTAAGTTGTAACGTATGCCAAATACCTACGCGGTGCTATGCATGTTTTTGCGCGTCGTTATGACGACAAAGGCGGGTTTTGGCCTCTTTTTCGACTTTTTGCCCAAGTGTTGGTCAGTTTTGCCTACAGGCTGATAGCTCGGCCTCCGTATGTCGGAATTGAATCCTTTAAGTTGTAACACATGCCTAATACCTACGCGGTGCTATGTACATGTTTGCATATCGTTACGACGGTCGAGGCTGATTTTGGCCTCTTATTCGACTTTTTGCTTAAGTGTTCTTCAGTTTTGCCTACGGGCTGATAACTCGGCCTCCGTAAGTCAGAATCAAGACCAATAAGTTATAACAGATGCCTAATACACACACGGTTCTATGTATGTGTTTGTGTGTCGTTACGACTGCCGAGGTGGTTTTTGGCCTCTTTTTTAACTTTTTGCCTAAGTGTTGGTCAGTTTTGCCCACGGGCTGATAACTCGGTCTTCGTATATCGGAATCGAGTCCCGTAAGTTGTAACGTATGCCTAATACCTACAGCGATTACTTTATGTATGTGTTAGCGTGTCGTTCTGACGGTAGAAAGCGGGTTTTGGCCTCTTTTTGACTTTTTTTTACCTAAGTGTTGGTTAGTTTTGTCTACTGGTGATAACTTTCGGCCTCAAGTAAGTCGAGAATCGAGTTTAAATAAGTTGTAACACGTGCCTAATACCTACGTGGTGCTATATATGAGTTTTCATATCGTTACAACGGCCGAGGTGAGTTTTGGCCTCTTTTTCAATTTTTTGCCTAAGTGTTGGTCAGTTTTGTCTACGGGCTGATAACTCGGCCTCCGTAAGTCAGAATCGAGTCTCGTAAGTTGTAACACGTGCCTAATACTTGCAGCGATACTATGTACGTGTTTGCGTGTCTTTACGACGGCCGAGGTGGGTTTTGGCTTCTTTTTTGACTTTTTCCTTATGTATTGGTCAGTTTTGCCTACGAACTGATAACTCGGCCTCCGTAAGTTGGAATTGAGTCCCGTAAGTTATAACGCTTGCCTAATACCTATGCGGTGCTATGCATGTGTTTGCATGTCATTACAATGGCCGAGGCGGGTTTTGGCCTCTTTTTTAACTTTTTACGTAAGTGTTGGTCAATTCTGCCTACGGGCTGACAACTTGGCCTACGTATGTCGGAATCGGGTCCCGTAAGTTATAACCCATGCCTAATACATGTGCGGTACTATTAATGTGTTTGAATGTCATTACGACGACCGAGGCATGTTTTGGCCTCTTTTTTGACTTTTTTGCCTAAGTGTTGTTCAGTTTTACCTACGGGTTGATAACTCGGCCTCCGTAAGTCAGAATTGAGTCTCGTAAGTTATAACGTGTGCCTAATAACCACACGGTGCTATGTATGTGTGTGCATGTTGTTACGACGGTTGAGGTGGGTTTTGACCTCTTTTTTGACTTTTTGCATAAGTGTTGTCGAGTTTTGCCTACGGGCTGATAACTCGGCCTCCGTAAGTCGAAATTGAGTCTCGTAAGTTGTAATGAGTGCCTAATACCTACGCAGTGTTATGTATATTTTTGCGTGTTGTTACGATAGCCGAGGCGGGTTTTGGCCTCTTTTTTGACTTTTTGCCTAAATGTTGTTCAGTTTTGCTTACGGGCTGATAACTCGGCCTCCGTAAGTCAGAATTGAGTCCCATAAGTTATAACGTATGCCTAATACCCATGCGATTACTATGTATGTCTTTTTGCGTGTTATTCTGACGGTAGAGGTGGGTTTTGGCCTCTTTTTCGACTTTTTGCCTAAGTGTTGGTCAGTTTTGCCTACGGGCTGATAACTCGGCCTACGTATATAAAAATCGAGTCTCGTAAGTTGTAATGCATGCCTAATACCTACGCGGTGCTATATATGTGTTTGCGTATCGTTACGATGGCTGAGGCGGGTTTTGGCCTCTTTTTTGACTTTTTACCTAAGTGTTGGTCAGTTTTGCCTACGGGCTGATAACTCGGCCTCCGTAAGTCAGAATCGAGTTCCGTAAGTTGTAACGCGTGCCTAATACCTAAACAGTGCTATATACGAGTTTATGTCTCATTACAACGGCCGAGCGGGTTTTGGCCTCTTTTTTGACTTTTTACCTAAGTGTTGGTCAGTTTTGCCTACGAGCAGATAACTCGGCCTCCATAAATCAGAATCAAGTCCCGTAAGTAGTAATGCATGCCTAATACCTACATGGTGATATGTACGTGTTTGCGTGTCGTTACGACGGCCGAGGCGGTTTTTTGCCTCTTTTTTGACTTTTTACCTAAGTGTTAGTCAGTTTTGCCTACGGGCTGATAACTTGGCCTCCGTAAGTTGGAATCGAGTCCCGTAACTTTTAACGTGTGCCTAATTCCTACGCGGTACTATGCATATGTTTTGTGTTTTTATTAATAGTTCTGACGGTAGAGGCGGTTTTGGCCTCTTTTTTAACTTTTTAACCATGTGTTGGTCAGTTTTGCCTACGGGCTGATAACTCGGCCTCCGTAAGTCAGAATCGAGTAACGTATATTGTAACGCATGCCTAATACCTACATTGTGCTATATATGTGCTTGCGTGTTGTTACGACGGTCGAGGCGGGTTTTGGCCTCTTTTTTGACTTGTTGCCTAAGTGTTGGCGAGTTTTGCCTACGGACTGATAACTCGGCCTCCATAAGTTGAAAATTAGTCCGGTAAGTTGTAACGTGTGCCTAATACCTATGCGAATCTATATATGTGTTTGTGCGTTGTTACAGCGACCGAGGTAGGTTTTAGCCTCTTTTTTGACTTTTAGCCTAAGTGTTGGTCAGTTTTGACTACGGGGCTGATAACTCGGCCTCCGTAAGTTGGAATCGAGTCCTGTCAGTTGTAACACGTTCCAAATACCTATGCGGTACTATGCACGTGTTTACGTGTTGTTACGACAGCCAAGACGGGTTTTGGTCTCTTTTTCGACTTTTTGCATAATTGTTGGTCAATTTTGCCTATGGGCTGATAATTCGGCCTCCGTAAGTTGGAATCGAGTCCCACAAGTTGTAACGCGTGTCTAATACCTACGCAGTGCTATGTTCGTGTTTGTGTGTCATTTTGACGACCGAGACGGGTTTTGGCCTCTTTTTTGACTTTTTACCTAAATATTGGTCAGTTTTGCTCTGCGGGTGATAACATAGGCCTCCGTATGTCGAAATCGAGTCCGTAAGTTATGTAGCGTGTCTAATACCTATGCGGTGCTATATACATGTTTGCGTATTGTTATGATGGCCGAGGCGGGTTTTGGCCTCCTTTTCGACTTTTTGCCTAAGTGTTGGTCCGTTTTGCCTACGGGCTTATAACTCGGCCTATGTAAGTTAGAATCAAGTCCCATAATTTGTAACGCATTCCTAATACCTACGCGGTGCTATGTACGTGTTTGCGTGTCGTTATGAAGACCGATGCGGGTTTTGGCCTCTTTTTTGACTTTTTGCCTAAGTGTTAGTCAGTTTTGCCTACGGGCTCTGTAAATTGGAATTGAGTCCCACAAGTTGTAACATGTGCCTAATATCTACGTGGTGTTATGTACGTGTTTGCGTGTCCTTCTGATGGCGAAAAGTGGTTTTTGCCTCTTTTTTCGATTATTTGCCTAAATGTTGGTCGATTTTGCTTCACGGGCTATAACTTTCGGCCTCCGTAAAGTCAAAATCTAGTCTCGTAAAGTTATAATCGTGCCTAAAATACCTCGCTGCGGTACTATGTATGTGTATCACGTGTCATTCTGATGGTAGAGGCGGGTTTTGGCCTCTTTTTGACATTTTGCCTAAGTGTTGGTCGGTTTTGCCTACTGGTGATAACTTTCGACCTCAAGTAAGTCGAATCGAGTCTAAAGAAGTTGTAACACGTGCCTAATACCTACGCGGTGCTATGTACTTCTTTGTGTATCGTTACAACAGCCAAGACGGGTTTTGACCTCTTTTTTGACTTTTTATATAAGTGTTGGTCAGTTTTACCTACGGGCTGATAACTCGGCCTTCGTAAGTCAGAATCGAGTCTCGTAAGTTGTAACACATGCCTAATACCCACACGGTGCTATATACGTGTTTGTGTGTCGTTATGACAGCCGAGGCGGGTTTTGGCCTCTTTTTTAAGTTTTTGCCTAAGTGTTGGTCAGTTTTGCTGCGGGTGATATAACTCGTAACTCGAATCGAGTCAGTATTGTTGTACGCGTGCCTAAATACCTACGTGGTCTTATGTACGTGTTTGTGTGTCATTCACGATGGCGAGGCTAATTTTGGCCTCTTTTTGACTTTTTTTGACCCCAAATATTGGTCGGTTTTTGCCTACGGTGATAACTTCGGCCTCCGTAAAGTCAAAATTGAGTCCGTAAGTTATAACGTGTACCTAATACCTCTGCAGCGGTTCTATGCATGTATTTGCGTGTAATTAAAATGGTCGATCGGGGTTTTGGCCTCTTTTTTAACTTTTACCTAAGTGTTGGTCGATTTTGCATACACGGCTAATAACTTTCGGTCTCGTATGTCGAAATCGAGTCCGTAAGTTATAACGCTTACCTAATACATACAGCGGTACTATGTATGTGTTTTTATATGTTATTCTGACGTCCGAGGCATGTTTTGGCCTCTTTTTTGACTTTTTACCTAAATGTTGTTCAGTTTTGCTTATGGGCTGATAACTCGGCCTCCATAAGTCAGAATTGAGTCCCGTAAGTTATAATGCGTGCCTAATACCCATGCAGTGCTATGTATGTCTTTGCGTGTTGTTACGACGGTCGAGATGGGTTTTGACCTCTTTTTCGACTTTTTGCCTAAGTGTTGGTCAGTTTTGCCTACGGGCTGATAACTCGGCCTCCGTATGTCGAAATCGAGTCCCGTAAGTTGTAATGTATGCCTAATACCTACGCGGTACTATGTATATGTTTGTGTATCGTTACGATGGCTGAAGCGGGTTTTGGCCTCTTTTTTGACATTTTACCTAAGTGTTGGTCAGTTTTGCCTACGGGCTGATAACTCAGCCTCCGTAAGTCGGAATCGAGTTCCGTAAGTTATAATGTGTGCCTAATATCTATGCGGTGCTATGTACGAGTTCCCGTCTCATTACAACGGTCGAGACGGGTTTTGGCCTCTTTTTTAACTTTTTGCGAAAGCGTTGGTCAGTTTTGCCTACGGGCTGATAACTCGACCTCGGTAAATCAGAATCGAGTCCCGTAAGTAGTAATGCGTGCCTAATACCTACACGGTGATATGTACGTGTTTGCGTGGCGTTACGACGACCGAGGTGGGTTTTGGCCTCTTTTTTGACTTTTTACCTAAGTGTTGGTCAGTTTTGTCTACGGGCGGATAACTCGGCCTCCGGAAGTTGGAATCGAGTCCCGTAAATTTTATCGCGTTCCTAATACCTACGCGGTACTATGTATATGATTACGTGTTGTTACGACGGTTGAGGTGGGTTTTGGCCTCTTTTTCGACTTTTTGCCTAAGTGTTGGTCAGTTTTGACTATAGGCTGATAATTCGGCTTCCGTAAGTTGGAATCGAGTCCTGTAAGTTGTAACGCGTGCCTAATTACTACGCAGTACTATGCACGTGTTTGTGTGTTGTTACGATGGCTGAGGCGGGTTTTGGCCTTTTTTTTGACTTTTTACCTAAGTGTTAGTCGGTTTGTCTACTGGTGATAACTTTCGGCCTCAAGTAAGTCGAATCGAGTTTAAGTGAGTAGTTATAGCAGCGTCTAAACCCTACTGTGGTTGCTATGTACGAGTTTTCGTCTCATTAAAACGGCCGAGGCGGGTTTTGGCCTCTTTTTTGACTTTTTGCCCAAGTGTTGATCAGTTTTGCCTACGGGCTTATAACTCGGCCTTCGTAAATCAGAATCGAGTCCCGTAAGTAATAACGCGTGCCTAATACCAACACGATTGATATGTGCGTGTTTTTTCGTTATCGTTACCACGCGTAGAGAGGCTAGTTTTGGCCTCTTTTTTGACTTTTTACCTAAGTGTTGGTCAGTTTTGCCTACGGGCTGATAACTTGGCCTCCGTTAGTTGGAATCAAGTCCCGTAAGTTTTAATGCATGCTTAATACCTACGTGGTACTATGCATGTGTTTTCGTGTCATTATAACGGCCGAGGCGGGTTTTGGCCTCTTTTTTATCTTTTTACCTAAGTGTTGGTTAGTTTTGCTTACGGGCTGATAGCTCGGCCTCCGTAAGTCGGAAATTAGTCCCGTAAGTTGTAATGTGTGCCTAATACCTACGCGGTGTTATGTATGTGTTTATGTGTTGTTACGACGGTCGAGGTGGGTTTTGGCCTCTTTTTCGACTTTTTGCCTAAGTGTTGGTCAGTTTTGGCTACGGGCTGATAACTCGGCCTCCGTAAGTTGGAATCGAGTCCCATAAGTTGTAACACGTGCCTAATACCTATGGGTACTATGCACGTGTTTGCTTGTTGTTACGACGGTCGATGCGGGTTTTACCTTCTTTTTTGAAATTTTGCCTAAATTTTGCCTAAGTTTTGTCTACGGGCTGATAACTCGGCCTTTGTAAGTCGAAATCGAGTCCCGTAAGTTCTAACACGTGCCTAATACCTACACGGTGGTATGTTTATGTTTGCGTGTCTTTCGATGATTCTTAGGCGGGTTTTGGCCTCTTTTTGACTTTTGCCTAAGTGTTGGTCGGTTTTACCTACTGGTGGTGATAACTTGACCTCCGTAAGTTAGAATCGAGTCCCGTAAGTTGTAACACGTGCCTAATACCTACGTTGTGCTATGTATGTGTGTGCGTGTTGTTACGACAGTCGAGGTGGGTTTTGGCCTCTTTTTTGACTTTTTGCATAAGTGTTGGCGTTTTTGCTACTGGGTGATAACTTTCGACCTCCGTAAAAGTCGAAATCGAGTCCGTAAGTTATAATGAGTGCCTAATACCTACACAGTACTATGTATGTGTTTGCATGTCGTTACAACGGTCGAGGCGGGTTCTGGCCTCTTTCTTGACTTTTTACCTAAATGTTGTTCAGTTTTGCTTACGGGTTGATAACTCGGTCTCCATAAGTCAGAATTGAGTCTCGAAAGTTTTAACGTGTGCTTAATACCCTTGCAGTGCTATGTATGTCTTTGAGTGTTGTTACGATGGCCGAGGTGGGTTTTGCCCTATTTTTTGACTTTTTACCTAAGTGTTGGTCAGTTTTGCCTACTGGCTGATAACTCGGCCTCCGTATGTAGAAATCGAGTTCCGTAAGTTGTAATGCATGCCTAATACCTACGCGGTGCTATATATGTGTTTGCGTATTGTTACGATGGCTGAGGCTAGTTTTGGCCTCTTTTTTGACTTTTTACCTAAGTGTTGGTCAGTTTTGCCTACGGGCTTATAACTCGGCCTCTGTAAGTCAGAATCGAGTTCCGTAAGTTGTAACGCGTGCCTAATACCTAAACAGTGCTATATACGAGTTTCCGTCTCATTACAACGGCCGAGAGCAGGTTTTGGCCTCTTTTTCGACTTTTTGCCTAAGTGTTGGTCAGTTTTGCCTACGGGCTGATAACTCGGCCTCGGTAAATCAGAATCGAGTCCCGTAAGTAGTAACACGTGCCTAATATCTACACGGTTATATGTAAGTGTTTGCGTGTCGTTACAACGATCGAGGCGGGTTTTGGCCTCTTTTTGACTTTTTACCTAAGTGTTGGTCAGTTTTGTCTACGGGCTGATAACTCAGCCTCCGTATATTGGAATCGAGTCCCATAAGTTTTAACGCGTGCTTAATACCTACGCGGTACTATGCATGTATTTTCGTGTCGTTACTACGGCCGAGGCAGGTTTTGGCCTCTTTTTTAACTTTTTATCTAAGTGTTGATGAGTTTTGCCTACGGTCTGATAACTCGGCCTCCGTAACTCGGAATCGAGTAACCTATATTGTAACGCGTGCCTAATACCTACATTGTGTTATGTATGTGTTTGCGTGTTGTTACGACGGTCGAGGCGGGTTTTGGCCTCTTTTTTGATTTTTTGCCTAAGTGTTGGCGAGTTTTGCCTACCAGACTGATAACTCAGCCTCCGTAAGTCGAAATTAGTCCTGTAAGTTGTAATGTGTGCCTAATACCTATGCGATACTATGTATGTGTTTACGTGTTGTTACGATGACCGAGGTGGGTTTTGGCCTCTTTTTCGACTTTTTGCCTAAGTGTTAGTCAGTTTTGGCTACGGGCTGATAACTCGGCCTCCGTAAGTTTGAATCGAGTCCCGTAAGTTGTAACACATGCCTAATACCTACGCGGTATTATACACGTGTTTGAGTGTTTCTACGACGGACGAGGCGGGTTTTGGCCTCTTTTTGACATTTTGCCTAAGTGTTGGTCAGTTTTGCTTACGGGCTGATAACTCGACCTCTGTAAGTCAAAATTGAGTCCCGTAAGTTCTAAAATGTGCCTAATACCTGCACAGTGTTATGCTCATTTTTGCGTGTCTTTACGACTGTCGAGGCGGGTTTTGGCCTTTTTCTGACTTCTTGCCTAAGTGTTGGTCAGTTTTACCTACACTTTGATAACTCGGCCTCCGTAAGTTAGAATCGAGTCCCGTAAGTTGTAACAAGTGCCTAATACCTACACTGTGCTATGTATGTGTGTGCGTGTTGTTATGACGGTCGAGGTGGGTTTTCGCCTCTTTTTTGACTTTTTGCATAAGTGTTGGCGAGTTTTGCCTACGGGCTGATAACTCGGCCTCCGTAAGTCGAATCGAGTCCCGTAAGTTGTAACGAGTGCCTAATACCTACGCGATGCTATGTATGTGTTTGCGTGTCGTTACGACGGCTGAGATGGGTTTTGGCCTCTTTTTTGACTTTTTACCTAAATGTTGTTCAGTTTTGCCTACGGACTGATAACTCGGCCTCTGTAAGTCGGAAATTAGTCCCGTAAGTTGTAACGTGTGCCTAATACCTACGCGGTGCTATGTATGTGTTTGCATGTTGTTACGACGGCCAAGGTGGGTTTTGGCCTCTTTTTCGACTTTTTGCCTAAGTGTTGGTCAGTTTTGGCTACGGGCTGATAACTCGGCCTCCGTAAGTTGGAATCAAGTCCCATAAGTTGTATCACGTTCCTAATACCTACGCGGTAATATGCACATGTTTGCGTGTTATTACGACGGCGGAGGCGGGTTTTGGCCTCTTTTTCGACATTTTACCTAAGTGTTGGTCAGTTTTGCCTATGGGCTGATAACTCGGCCTCTGTAAGTCGGAATCGAGTCCCGTAAGTTCTAACCCATGTCTAATACCTACGCGGTGCTATGTTAATGTTTGCGTGTCCTTAGGACTGCCGAGGCTGGTTTTGGCCTCTTTTTTGACTTCTTGCCTAAGTGTTGGTCAGTTTTACCTGCGGGCTGATAACTCGGCCTCCGTAAGTTGGAATCGAGTCCCGTAAGTTTTAACGTGTGCCTAATACCTACGCGGTACTATACATGAGTTTTCGTGTCGTTACAACGGCCTAGGTGGGTTTTGGCCTCTTTTTTAACTTTTTACCTAAGTGTTGGTCAGTTTTGCCTACGGGTTGATAACTCGGTCTCCGTAAGTCAGAATCGAGTAACGTATATTATAACGCTTGCCTAATACCTACATTGTACTATGTATGTGTTTGCGTGTTGTTACGACGGCCGAGGTGGGTTTTGGCCTCTTTTTCGACTTTTTGCCTAAGTGTTGGTCAATTTTGGCTATGGGCTGATAACTCGGTCTTCGTATATCGGAATCGAGTCACGTAAGTTGTAACATATGCCAAATACCTACGCGGTGCTATGCATGTGTTTGCGCGTTGTTATGACGGCAAAGGCGGGTTTTGGCCTCTTTTTTAACTTTTTGCCTAAGTGTTGGTCAGTTTTGCCTACAGGCTGATAGCTCGGCCTCCGTATTTTGGAATCGAGTCCCTTAAGTTGTAACGTATGCCTAATACCTACGCGGTGCTATGTACATGTTTGCATATCGTTACGACGGTCGAGGCTGATTTTGGCCTCTTGTTCTACTTTTTGCTTAAGTGTTGTTCAGTTTTGCCTACGGGCTGATAACTCGGCCTCCGTAAGTCAGAATCAAGACCCATAAGTTGAAACACATGCCTAATACACACGCGGTTCTATGTATGTGTTTGTGTGTCGTTACAAATGCCGAGGTGGTTTTTGGCCTCTTTTTTGACTTTTTGCCTAAGTGTTGGTCAGTTTTGCCTACGGGCTGATAACTCGGCCTCCGAATGTCAGAATCGAGTCCCATAAGTTGTAACGTATGCCTAATACCTACGCAGTGCTATGTATGTGTTAGCGTATCGTTACTACGGCCGAGGCGAGTTTTGACCTCTTTTTTGACTTTTTACCTAAGTGTTGGTTAGTTTTGTCTACGGGCTTATAACTCGGCCTTCGTAAGTCAGAATCGAGTCCCGTAAGTTGTAATGCGTGCCTAATACCTACGTGGTGCTATATACGAGTTTTCATATCGTTACAACGGCCGAGGCTAGTTTTGGCCTCTTTTTCGATTTTTTGCCTAAGTGTTGGTCAGTTTTGTCTACGGGCTGATAACTTTCGGCCTCAAGTAAGTCGAAATCGAGTCCGTAAGTTATAACACGTGCTGCCTAATACATGCGCGGTGCTATATACGTGTTTGCGTGTCTTTACGACGGCCGATGTGGATTTTGGCTTCTTTTTTGACTTTTTTCCTATGTGTTGGTCGGTTTTTGCCTCTGAGGCGATAACTTCGGCCTCAAGTAAGTCGAATTGAGTCCGTAAGTTATAACGCAGCGTGCCTAATACCTCTGCGATTATATGTGTAATTTGCATGTGATTACAATGGCCGTGAGGTTTTGGCCTCTTTTTTAACTTTTTTACCTAAGTGTTGGTCGATTTTACCTACGGTGATAACTTGGCCTCATGTATGTCGGAATCGAGTCCGTAAGTTGTAGCACGAAGCCTAATACATCTTGTGATTACTATGAATATTTTTAACGTGTCATTCTGACGGTAGAGGCATGTTTTGGCCTCTTTTGACTTTTTTTTCCTAAGTGTTGTTCGGTTTTTTTACGGGTTGATAATCGGCCTCCGTAAGTCAGAATTGAGTCTCGCAAGTTATAACACGTGCCTAATACCCACGCGGTGCAATGTATATGTGTGCGTGTTGTTACGACGGTCGAGGTGGGTTTTGGCCTCTTTTTTGACGTTTTGCATAAGTGTTGGCGAGTTTTGCCTACGGGCTGATAACTAGGCCTCCGTATGTCGAAATCGAGTCCCGTAATTTGTAACGAGTGCCTAATACCTACGCGATGCTATGTATGTGTTTGCGTGTCGTTATGAGAGTCGAGGCGGGTTTTGCCCTCTTTTTTGACTTTTTACCTAAATGTTGTTCGGTTTTGCTTTACTGGTGATAACTTCGACCTCATTGTAAGTCGAAATTGAGTCCGTAAGTTATAACGCGTACCTAATACCCATGCGATTATATATATATGTCTTTGCGTGTTATTCTGACGGTAGAGGTGGGTTTTGGCCTCTTTTTCGACTTTTTGCCTAAGTGTTGGTCGGTTTTTGCCTGCTGGTGATAACTTTCGACCTCCGTATATAAAATCGAGTTCCGTAAGTTGTAATGCATGCTAAATACCTACAGCGGTCTATATATGTGTTTTGCGTGTTATTCTGACGATGGTAGAAAGTTGGTTTGGCCTCTTTTTGACTTTTTACCTAAGTGTTGGTCGGTTTGCCTACTGGGGATATAACTTTCGGCCTCTGTAAGTCGAGAATCGAGTTTAAGTAAGTTATAGCGTGTGCCTAATACCTAAGCGATGTTATATGTACGAGTTTACGTCTCATTCAACGGTAGAGGTGCTAGTTTTGGCCTCTTTTTGACTTTTTACCTAAGTGTTTGTCGGTTTTGCCTCTGAGTGATAACTTTCGGCCTCAAGTAAATCATAATCGAGTCCGTAAGTTATAACGTGCCTAATACCTACATGGTGATATGTATGTGTTTGCGTTTATTCTGACGGTAGAAGCGGGTTTTGCCTCTTTTTGACTTTTTACCTAAGTGTTGGTCGGTTTTGTTTGGTGATAACTTTCGCCTCCGTAAGTTGGAATCGAGTCCGTAACTTTTAACGTGTGCCTAATTCCTACTGCGATTACTATGCATGTGTTTTCATGTCGTTACATGGCCAGTAAGTGGGTTTTGGCCTCTTTTTTTGACTTTTTACCTAAGTGTTGGTCGGTTTTGCTGCTGGTGATAACTTCGACCTCGTATTCCGTAAGTTATAACGCGTGCCTAATACCTACATTGTGCTATGTATGTGTTTGCGTGTTGTTACGACGATCGAGGTGGGTTTTGGCCTCTTTTTCGACTTTTAGCCTAAGTGTTGGTCAGTTTTGACTACGGGCTGATAACTCGGCCTCCGTAAGTCGGAATCGAGTCCCGTCAGTTGTAACGCATGCCGAATACCTACGCGATACTATGCACGTGTTTGCGTGTTGTTAAGACATCTAATGCGGGTTTTGACATCTTTTCAACATTTTTCATAATTATTGGTTAGTTTTGTCTACGGGCTGATAATTCGGCCTCCGTAAGTTGGAATTGAGTCCCGTAAGTTGTAACGCGTGTCTAATACCTACACAGTGTTATTTTCATGTTTGTGTGTCATTCTGACGACCGAGACGGGTTTTGGCGTCTTTTTGACTTTTTTTAGCCTAAGTATTGGTCGGTTTGCCTACTGGTGATAACTTGCCTTCAGTATGTCGAAATCGAGTCCGTAAGTTGTAACGTGTGCCTAATACCTACACGGTGCTATATACATGTTTGCGTATTATTACGATGGCCGAGGCGGATTTTGGCCTCCTTTTTGACTTTCTGCCTAAGTGTTGGTCAGTTTTGTCTACGGGTTTATAACTCGGCCTATGTAAGTCGGAATCAAGTCCCATAATTTGTAACGCATGCCTAATACCTACGCGGTGCTATATACGTGTACGCATGCCCTCTTTTTTGAACTTTTACCTAAATGTTGTTCAGTTTTGCTTACGGGCTGATAACTCGACCTTCGTAAGTCAGAATTGAGTCCCGTAAGTTTTACTTCTTTGCGTATCGTTACAACGGCCGAGGCGGGTTTTGGCCTCTTTTTGACTTTTTGCCTAAGTGTTGGTCAGTTTTGCCTACGGGCTGATAACTCGGCCTCCGTAAGTCGAAATCGAGTCCCGTAAGTTGTAACACATGCCTAATACCTACACGATGCTATATACGTGTTTGCGTGTAATTATTATGATGGTAGAGGCGGGTTTTGGCCTCTTTTTGAGTTTTTTACCTAAGTGTTGGTCAATTTTGCTACTGGTGATAACTTGATCCGTATGTCGAATCTCCGTAAGTTGTAACGCGTGCCTAATGCCTACGTGGTGCTATGTACATGTTTGTGTGTCATTACGATGGCCGAGGCTAATTTTGGCCTCTTTTTAGACTTTTTCCCCAAATGTTGGTCAATTTTGCCTACGGGCTGATAACTCGGCCTCCATAAGTCGGAATTGAGTCCCGTAAGTTGTAACGCGTGCCTAATACCTACGCGGTTCTATGCATGTATTTGCGTGTCATTAAAATGGTCGATGCGGGTTTTGGCCTCTTTTTTAACTTTTTACCTAAGTGTTGGTCAATTTTGCATACGGGCTAATAACTCGGTCTACGTATGTCAGAATCGAGTCCCGTAAGTTGTAACGCTTGCCTAATACATACACAGTACTATGTATGTGTTTTTATGTCGTTACGACGGTCGAGGCATGTTTTGGCCTCTTTTTTGACTTTTTACCTAAATGTTGTGCAGTTTTGCTTACGGGCTGATAACTCGGCCTCTGTAAGTTAGAATTGAGTCCCGTAAGTTATAACGCGTGCCTAATACCCATGCAGTGCTATGTATGTCTTTGCGTGTTGTTATGACGGTTGAGATGGGTTTTGGCCTCTTTTTCGACTTTTTGCCTAAGTGTTGGTCAGTTTTGCCTAAGGGCTGATAACTCGGCCTCCGTATGTCGAAATCGAGTCCCGTAAGTTGTAATGTATGCCTAATACCTACGCGGTGCTATGTATGTGTTTGCGTATCGTTACGATGGCTGAAGCGGATTTTGGCCTCTTTTTTGACATTTTACCTAAATGTTGGTCAGTTTTGCCTACGGGCTGATAACTCGGCCTCCGTAAGTCGGAATCGAGTTCCGTAAGTTGTAACATGTGCCTAATATCTACGCGGTGCTATGTACGAGTTCCAGTATCATTACAACGGCCAAGGCGGGTTTTGGCCTCTTTTTCGACTTTTTGCCAAAGTGTTGGTCAGTTTTACCTACGGGCTGATAACTCGGCCTCGGTAAATCAGAATCGAGTCCCGTAAGTAGTAATGCGTGCCTAATACCTACACGGTGATATGTACGTGTTTGCGTGGCGTTATGACGACCGAGGCGGGTTTTGGCCTCTTTTTTGAATTTTTTATCTAAGTGTTGGTCAGTTTTGTCTACGGGCTCATAACTTGGCCTCCGGAAGTTGGAATCGAGTCCCGTAAATTTTAACGCGTGCCTAATACCTACGCGGTACTATGTTTGTGATTACGTGTTGTTACGACGGTCGAGGTGGGTTTTGGCCTCTTTTTCGACTTTTTACCTAAGTGTTGGTCAGTTTTGACTATGGGCTGATAATTCGGCTTCCGTAAGTTGGAATCGAGTCCTGTAAGTTATAACGCGTGCCTAATTACTATGCGGTACTATGCACGTGTTTGTGTGTTGTTACGATGGCTGAGGCGGGTTTTGGCCTCTTTTTTGACTTTTTACCTAGGTGTTAGTCAATTTTGCCTACGGGCTGATAACTTGGCCTCTGTAAGTCGGAGACGAGTTTCGTAAGTTGTAACGCGTGCCTAAAACCTACGCGGTGCTATGTACGAGTTTTCGTCTCATTAAAACGGCCGAGGCGGGTTTTGGCCTCTTTTTTGACTTTTTGCCCAAGTGTTGGTCAGTTTTGCCTACGGGCTTATAACTCGGCCTTCGTAAATCAGAATCGAGTCTCGTAAGTAATAACGCGTGCCTAATACCTACACGGTGATATGTACGTGTTTGCGTGTCGTTACGACGGCCGAGACTGGTTTTGGCCTCTTTTTTGACTTTTTACCTAAGTGTTGGTCAGTTTTGCTTACGGGCTGATAACTTGGTCTCCGTAAGTTGGAATCAAGTCCCGTAAGTTTTAACGCGTGCTTAATACCTACGCGGTACTATGCATGTGTTTTCGTGTCGTTACAACGGCCGATGCGGGTTTTGGCCTCTTTTTTATCTTTTTACCTAAGTGTTGGTCAGTTTTGCCTACGGGCTGATAACTCGGCCTCCGTAAGTCGGAATCAAGTAACGTATATTGTAACGTGCCTAATACCTACATTGTGCTATGTATGTGTTTAGCGTGTTGTTATGATGGTCGAGGCGGGTTTTGGCCTCTTTTTTAACTTTTTGCCTAAGTGTTGGCGAGTTTTGCCTACAGACTTATAACTCGGCCTCCGTAAGTCAAAAATTAGTCCCGTAAGTTGTAACGTGTGCCTAATACCTACGCGGTGTTATGTATGTGTTTATGTGTTGTTACGACGGCCGAGGTGGTTTTGACCTCTTTTTCGACTTTTTGCCTAAGTGTTGGTCAGTTTTGGCTACGGGCTGATAACTCGACCTCCGTAAGTTGGAATCGAGTCCCGTAAGTTGTAACACGTGCCTAATACCTACATTATTATATATATGTTTGCGTGTTATTATTCTGACGGTAGATCGAGGTTTTTGGCCTCTTTTTGACTTTTTGCCTAAATGTTGGTCGAGTTTTGCCTACGGGCGATAACTTTCGGCCTCCGTAAAATCGAATCGAGTCCGTAAGTTATAACGAGTGCACTAATACCTACTGCGATTACTATGTATGTGTTTGCGTGTTATTCTGACGATCGAGGTGGGTTTTGGCCTCTTTTTGACTTTTACCTAAATGTTGTTCGAGTTTTGCTTACTGGGGCGATAACTTTCGGCCTCGTAAAGTCGAAATTGAGTCCGAAAGTTTTAACGTGCTAATACCCATGCGGTACTATGTATGTCTTTGCGTGTTATTCTGACGGTAGAGATGGGTTTTGGCCTCTTTTTGACTTTTTTACCTAAGTGTTGGTCGAGTTTTGCCTACGGGTGATAACTTCGGCCTCCGTGTATGTTGAAATCGAGTCCATGAAAGTTATAATGCATGCATAATACCTCTGTGATTACTATGTATGTGTTTTGCGTGTCGTTCTGATGGTGAAGTGGGTTTTGGCCTCTTTTTTGACATTTTGCCTAAGTGTTGGTCAATTTTGCCTACGGGCTAATAACTCGGCCTCCGTAAGTCGAAATCTAGTTTCGTAAGTTGTAATTTGTGGCTAATACCTACGCGGTGCTATGTACGAATTTTCATCTCATTACAATGGCTGAGGCAGGTTTTGGCCTCTTTTTCTACTTTTTGCCTAAGTGTTGGTCAGTTTTTGCTCTGGTGATAACTTCGGCCTCGGTAAATCAGAATCGAGTCCCGTAAGTAGTAACGCGTGCCTAATTTCTACGCGGTTTTATGTACGTGTTTGCATATCGTTACGACGATCGAGGCAGGTTTTGGCCTCTTCTTTGACTCTTTACCTAAGTGTTTGTCAGTTTTGTCTACGGGCTGATAACTCAGCCTCCGTAAGTTGGAATCGAGTCCCGTAAGTTTTAACACTTGCTTAATACCTCTGTGATGCTATGTATGTATTTGCGTGTCGTTACTGCGGTAGAAGGCGGGTTTTGGCCTCTTTTTGACTTTTTGCCTAAGTGTTGGTCGGTTTTGCCTCTGATTGATAACTTTCGACCTCAAGTAAGTCGGAAATTAGTCCCGTAAGTTGTAACGTGTGCCTAATACCTACGCGGTGCCATGTATGTGTTTAAGTGTTGTTACGACGGTCGAGGTGGGTTTTGGCCTCATTTTCGACTTTTTGCCTAAGTGTTGGTCAGTTTTGGCTACGGGCTAATAACTCGGCCTACGTAAGTTGGAATCGAGTCCCATAAGTTGTAATACGTGCCTAATACCTACGCAGTATTATGCATATGTTTGCGTGTTTTTACGACGGCCGAGGCGGGTTTTGGCCTCTTTTTCGACATTTTGCCTAAGTGTTGGTCAGTTTTGCTTACGGGCTGATAACTCGGCCTCTGTAAGTCGAAATCGAGTCCCGTAAGTTCTAACACGTGCCTAATACATGCACAGTGTTATGCTCATTTTTGCGTGTCTTTACGACTGCCGAGGCGGGTTTTGGCCTCTTTTCTGACTTCTTGCCTAAGTGTTGGTCAGTTTTACCTAAACTTTGATAATCCGGCCTCCGTAAGTTAGAATCGAGTCCCGTAAGTTGTAACACGTGCCTAATACCTACAATGTGTTATGTATATGTGTGCATGTTGCTACGACGGTTGAGGTGGGTTTTTGCCTCTTTTTTGACTTTTTGCATAAGTGTTGGCGAATTTTGCCTACGGGCTGATAACTCGGCCTCCGTAAGTTAGAATCGAGTCCCGTAAGTTGTAATGAGTGCCTAATACCTACGTGATGCTATGTATGTGTTTGCATGTCGTTACGACGGCTGAGACGGGTTTTGGCCTCTTTTTTGACTTTTTACCTAAATGTTGTTCAGTTTTGCCTACGGACTGATAACTCGGCCTCTGTAAGTCAGAAATTAGTCCCGTAAATTGTAACGTGTGCCTAATACCTACGTGGTGCTATGTATGTGTTTGCATGTTGTTACGACGGTCGAGGTGGGTTTTGGCCTCTTTTTGACTTTT